>JAKWIX010000185.1:0-88042 GCA_027704785.1 Solanum chmielewskii | reverse complement strand
GTCCAATGTTTGGGTCCTTTTTGGGGACCCTTAGGGTGGTCCTCTAGGAGTCGTAGTCGAATTTTTTGACCCTTGACATGTCAGTATATTTATAAGAACGATCGATACTCATTTTTACCCTCAAACGATCCCCCAAAAATTCACTACAAAACAATATGGTACACTAGTTCAACTTCGACAAGTTTCTGGATGTCTTGGGCGTTTGACTTCCAAACACTCCTAAACTTTACACACTGTTGATATACCGTGGTTTCACGGTATTATTAATACTTTTTCCTTAAGTTTAGTGTGTCCAAAAGCCTTTTTGTGCTAGTTTTTATATAAGTTTCTCTTTGTTTTGCAGGAAATCTATCCAAAGTTAAATGCGGAGATTTTGAGCGAAGAAATGCAGAAGAGACCACCTACGGAGCTTATGACGGTCCATCGTGCTTGTGACGGTCCGTAGGTGGCAGCGTAGTAAAGCTTCTGAAGGAAGATGGGGAAGTCTGACCAAGTGTGGGGTTACGAAGCTTGTGACGGTCCGTCGTGGCTATGACGGTCCGTCCTGCAGATTCGTCGTGAAGTTCAGAGAAGTGATCCCAGTACCCAGATTACAAGAGTTGAAGTGTTTTGGAACGAAGACCTTCGACGGACCGTTGTGCCTATGACGGTCCGTCATACTTGCCGTCAAGGGGAATGAAGAGAGCAGCAGAAGAAATTGCAGAAGTATGGGACGACGGAGTCTATGACGGTCCGCCGTGACCACGACGGTCCGTCGCGAGGTCCGTCGACCCAGCCGCGTTTTGGCAGATTTCCAGCAATTAGAATCCTTGTTTAATTAGATTTTTGTTTTTTTATAAATAGTTCGAAAAACCTCGTTTTTGAGGTTAGACACCAGATAGTTAGACACCAGATAGTTACTTTGAGATTCTTGCAAGTGATTTTTGGAGATAAATCAAGCAGACTTTTGGATTTTACTCTTTCTCATTGAAGTAAGTACATGAATTCTTATCTACTATATTTGAATATTGTGTTTATGGATATGAGTAACTAAACTCCATAACTAGGGTTGTGGGAACCATAGGCAAATAATGAGATAAACCCTAACTAAAATAACAATTCTAGAATAGTGTCTTGCATGTATTAATAATTCTTTCGCTTAGAAGTCCTTTTAATGGATGGCCAACGTTAGAACTCGACTTAATGCTACTTGCTGGACCAAGGAGGTAGATAATAGGAAAAGAATTATTAACATAGATTTAGTGTATACTATCTAATAGGCTAGTATTGATTTGTACGAGGTAATAACTTAGTCAAATATCGAATACGATGCTTAATATGAGGTAAGGATAAGGGTTAGGATATCAACACACGTAGCCGAACCAAGGTGCGGAGTGAGATTTTCTAGATGCCGGACCAAGGATTTAGAAATACATAACTTATCACTTTGCATGCAAGATACTAGGAAAGAATTGTTATAGTTAAAATTATCAAGTTAGGAACCTGTGGGGAACACTTCAACCCTAGTTACTTTTATTAATTGATGAAACTCCAAGATTTGAATTTGTTAGTTGTTTACTTTAATTTAGTTAGTTATTTTCATTAATTTAGAAATAATAACCCCCTTTTATTGTTTTTTGTTTTCTAAGGAAATAATTTACTAAATTAATTGATTAAAATCCAACTGTCAAAGTTGTTAAGTGTCTCTTTCTAGAAATAATTTGTTTTCTAAGGAAATAATTTGTTTTCTAAGGAAATAATTTTATGAACCTGTGGGGAACACATAAACCCTAGTAACTTTGATTAATTGATTAAAATCCAACTGTCAAAGCTGTTAAGTGTCTCTTTCAAGTTCGTTATTTATTTTCACTCATTTAGAAATATAAACCCCCTTTTTATGTTTTTACTTTCCAAGGAAATCATTGACCAAACAATAGTAATAACAGGTTGAAGTTAAGTCTAGACTATTTTCCTCGTGGGAACGATCCCAACCTCTCTAGTTGGGTTATTTACTTGACACGACCGCTTTACTTCTTATTTGAGAAGTAAGTTTGAGCGTATCAAATTTTGGCGCCGCTGCCGGGGATTATAGCTTTTAGATTAACTTGAACCTATTAATATAGTTTACTTGATATTTTCTTGATTTTACTTTATTTTATCGTTTTTAATTTTTTTAGAACTATCCTCCTTGTATGCCAAATACACGGAGAGGAAGAGAACCCTTGTTTCCCTACGATCACGAGTTAGAGCCTACACTGTGCAATATGAATCAAAACTTGGGAATAAATGATGTTGATCCGAACCAGAACATCCCAGCTTTGGTTGATGTTCATGGTCAGATGTTACCCGATGCTCCGGGTGAACACCAACAGAGGGGACAAAATCCTGTTCCACGACCCCAAGCATACTACAGAGGCTATGATAACATAGCAGACTCGGATGGGCTACTGGTTTTGCCTCCTCTACCCACAGGCCACACTTTTGTGGTAACTAGTAGCCTGATGCAAATGCTCACTGCCAGAGGTTTGTTTTTAGGGCTACCTTCTGAGGATCCACATGCCCATATAGCTAAGGTAAGGGCAGTGTGTAAAAGTTGTGTAGGGAGGCCTGATTTGGATTTAGATGTAATAGGTCTCAGAGTGTTTCCTCTCTCACTGACGGGAGAGGCTGCTATATGGTTCACTGAGCTCCCATACAACTCAATCTTCACTTGGAACCAATTAAGAGATGTTTTCTTAGTACGCTACTATCCGGTCTCCAAGAAACTAAACCACAAAGACAGAGTGAACAACTTTGTGGCACTACCAGGAGAGTCAGTTAGTAGTTCTTGGGATAGATTTGCCTCATTCTTGAGAAGTGTTCCAAATCACCGTATAGATGATGAGTCACTGAAGGAATACTTCTATCGGGGACAGGATGATAACAATAAAGCGGTGTTGGACACTATAGCTGGTGGATCTTATGGGGAGTTTCCTTATGCTGAGATTGCTGAAAAATTAGAGAAAATCTCCCAGAATAACAAAGCTTGGAGTACTAGGAAGTCTGATACAGAGAGAAACACCTTCGCAGTACAGTCGACTCACAACCCAGCCACAGATGAGATTCGTGAAGAAATGGCTCAGATGAGAACTGAGCTTGGGTTGGTACTAAAACATGTCACAGGGGGTGCAGAAAAGATAAATACAGTTAACTACTTGGCTAAACCACCACTTCCTAATGATGAGTGCTATTATGCGGAGGACACTTATGCAGTGAATGAGCAGACGAGGGGTTTCCGACCGAGCTCCCAAGGCTCAAATAAGGATAACTGGCGCCAAGGTCGGAACTATGGTAACTACAACCGTGAGGGTCATTATGTCCGAGATGGAAACTACAACCGCGACAACAACTTTAACAGGGGTAACTATGCTAATAGAAATGACAGGAATGGGCCTTATGTCCCTCCTCAAAATCGTGAAGTTACTCCTAGGGATGGTGGAGATAGTATGGCGCGAGTTGAGGATATGATGCACTAAATGATGAGGAGGTTCGACACTAGTGATGAACACATTAAAGAGTTGAGGTGTGATTTAGCTAGTATTGGGCAAAAAGTTGATGCACATGCAATTTCGATTAAGCAGATCGAGTTGCAAATGGCCCAATTATCTGCGACAGTGAAAACACGGCAACCGGGCACTCTTCCGAGCAACACTGTCCAAAATCCAAAGAATGATGCGCACTGTATGGAAATCACTACTCGGGGTGGTAAGCAAACCATTGATCGACCTATGCCATCTACTGAGGAAAATGTGAGAAAGGATAATGATAATGTGGTAAAAGGTAGTGGTGAAGCAGAGGAAAGTAATGGAAAATATGCAGAAGTACCTATCAAGGTAATTCCCATGCCTAGGCCACCACCACCCTTCCCTCAGAGATAGTGAAAAAGACCGAGGATGGTAAATACCGACGTTTCATAACAATGTTGAAGTAGCTTTCTATCAATGTCCCTTTGGTAGAAGCTCTAGAACAAATGCCCGGTTATGCCAAATTTATGAAAGATCTGGTCACCAAGAAAAGATCAGTCATTTTCGAGGATGATGATAGACTACAGCATTGTAGTGCTATTGCTACAAGATCCCTTGTACAAAAGAAAGAAGATCCTGGTGCGTTCACTATTCCTTGTACAGTTGGGTCATTACATTTTGCGAAAGCATTATGTGATCTGGGGGAAAGCATAAATCTCATACCTCTCTCGATTTACAAGAAATTGGGTTTGGGGGATCCAAAACCCACTGCGATGCGGCTACTGATGGCTGATCGGACAGTGAAACGGCCCATAGGGATACTCCATGATGTGCTAGTAAAAGTGGAGTCATTCATCTTTCCGGCTGATTTTGTTATTCTTGATTGTGAGGTCGATTTTGAAGTGCCTATTATTCTTGGGAGGCCATTCCTTGCTACAAGTAGAGCATTAGTTGATATGGAGAAGGGACATATGACATTTCGATTGAATAATGAAGAAGCAACCTTCAACATTTGTAAGTTCATGAGGCAGAGTGGTGAGCTTCAATCGGTATCTTCCATATCCCACAAAGAAAGGATGAAGAAGGAGACTAAACAGAAAAATGCAAAACAAGAGTTTATGGTTGGGGATTTGGTGCTTGTAGACAGCTCTGGGGTGCCTTTTCTTCCGGGCAAGCTCAAGTCCAAATGGACTGGCCCTTACTTGATTACCCAAGTATTCCCTCATGGAGCAGTTGAGTTAAAAGCCAATGAGGGAGTGCAATTTAAGAGGAATAGAGATAGAATAAAACTCTATTTTGGGCATAAAGCATCGGGGAATGAAGTGATAGAGGCATACCATCTTGATGAAGTCTGAGTAATCAAGGGTCCCCAGTTGTGCCGCGACACTAAATCAGGCGCTTGTTGGGAAGCAACCCAATACTTATAGTATTTTTAGTAATGGTAGCATTTTTTTACTAATGGGTTTTTAAATTTGCAGGCACATCACCAGGAAATTCTGCAGAAAACTACTCTGCAGCAGTCACTGACGGATACATCGCTGGACCGTTGAGCCTGCGACAGACCGTCGTATTCCTCCGTCGTACCAGGTACATCTTTCTGTTATTTTCAAACTAGGGCACACACGACAGAACCAACGGCGGGTCGTCACAACTGTGATGGACCGTCGTTGGGGAACCGTCGCGTGATTAATGAGTCTTACCCGACCCGACCCGGCTGGAGTCTTTTTCAAAATTAGACCGTTTAAACCCCCCAACCCTTCATTTCACCCCATTCATTCATTATTCCTCCCACTTCCCTCTCTTTTCAACTTCCATATTCTCCCCCTCGATCATTGTTCCCCCAAAATTCTCCAAAGTCCTAAAAGTGTTAATCTACTAGTCGGAGTTGCTGCTGTGGGTGTTTGCCTAGCCACCAAGTACTTGTCCAGTTGTTTTCTCCATTTCTAAGGTATGTGTCTCGAATTTTTACACTTTTAACTTGCATTTTTATTTATTAGTTAGTATTAGCTTAGTTCTTCGTCATATGTTGTTTCTTTTATACGATTCTATCTAACCTAGGTTAAAAATATTGAAAAATTGCCATGTTTACAACCCTAGACATAGGTGCTTTTGCATTGCTAGTTTCCTAGGTAGTTGGGATGGACAAATGTGGGTCCAAAACACTACAAACTTGATGTGGGTTCATCGGGGATGCATAGGGTACCCCAGTTCTATCACTGTTAGTCAGAACGAGACCCCGATGATGGACCGTCATAACCATGATGGACCATCGTAGGGTCCGTTCCAAAAGCCCTAGCACCCTGTCCCAACGGATACATGTGACGGACCGTCGTCTTCACGACGGTCCGTCCTTCACAACCGTTCTGGTTGTCAGAGACCCTGTTTCTAAGGGTCTCACTTTTTCCAAGTGTCCTTCAACGGACACATGTGACGGACCGTCATACCCTCGATGGTCCTTCCTGCACGACAGTCATGACAGTCAGAGACCCCTATGCTAAGGGTCTCCATATTTTTTTCAAGTGTCCTATGACGGACATCTACGACGGACCGTCGTACCTATGACGGTCCATCCTTCACATACCGTCATGCTAGTCAGAGACTCTACTCAGGGTTCTCTATATATACATAGTCTCAGTAAAACACGACGAACCCCACTATGGTCCATCATAGTCACGACGAGCCATCACCAGGCCCGTCGTATGTTAGTGTTTTTACAGCAATGACATACTATTTTCAATGTTTTATTTCGTTTGGTTTTGCTTGTCTTGTTTGCCACTACTCGTACTAATATCTATCCTTTGCAGCTACTATCTACTATGGCACCCAAGCAAGACCGAATCTACGCACGCGGGCGATCAAAGTCTGTCGCCCCGTCTGCCCGCATGGTCATCGGCTCTGATGATGAGCGTGACCCTGAGTATGTGCTCCCAGGCACTTCCACACCTTCCCGTGCTGCGCGTGCTCCCTGAGCCACACCCAAAAAGGTGGCGTCTGGCGTAGTCACTGCCTCCCAGTCTGATGAGGAGCGCACACTGACCGGCACACCCTCTAGGTCAGCCACAAATGAGGAAGGAGCGTCTTGCTCATTAGGAGTATCATGGTCCGAGGAAGCCTCCGGCTTTACTGAGGTTCCCGTACCCGCTAGAGCTGCAGCGTTGGCCTCGTCTGATGAGGCTGACAGTTTAGACTCTACATCAGGCTCACCAGTTCAGGTCCTCACCCCAGCCACTGACCAGCACAACCGGTGGTGTGTCGACGGAAAATTCCAAGTCTACTCCGACGCCAAGTTCCTGACTGATAAAGGAGTGATGACTTGAACACTCATCTTGGAGCGGCGGGTCCTTACAGGGAGTCTCCCGACGATGCCTGAGATCCACAATATCTTCATGAGGCATCGCTTGGAGTGGACAGCACATCCGTTGGGATGATACAGTGAAGAACTGGTCCGAGAGTTCTACGCATCTTACGTAGACTCTCCGATCACAGATAGATAGACGGGCTGCCCCCGCTAAATAGGCCCCACTGGAGCAGGTTCGAGTACGGGGCGTACAGGTTGACATTTCCCTGCCCGCTATCCGTCGGTTTCTATACGGCGAGAGTGTTGATGCTACTCAGACCCCCCTCACTGCCGAGTTTGACTACCGCTGGCAGATAGTTAAGGATGACCAGTTCTTGCACGAGCCATCACTGAGAGAGACCACCAAGAGGTGGATGGCCCTGCACCTGTCAGTAGATGGAGAGGGTGCCGATTGGGTGACTGAGCTGAAGGGGGCCATCAAGAAGGCCAACATCACGTTCACAGCAAAGTTCTTGTGGCTGCTTGTCCGTCACTGCCTTTCCCCCACAGCTGCTGATAACATCGTTACCTGGGATCGAGCAGTGTTCATGGCGGCGATGATAGCCGGATTCGAGGTGGACTTTGCATGGCTTCTCCAGGCAGTCATGCACGAGAGGGCATTCAAGGTCACTACTACGTACCCTTTCCCGTGCATGATCTTTGCCCTCTGCAGGTCCGCAGGTGTGCCCATATGGCACGTAGATCAGCTTAAGACCCCACAGGGCACTGTTGATGTCGGCCTCATCAGAGACGAGGCCAATGATTTGGCTCCACTCAGAGGGCTCAGTCCGGAGCTTCCCCCACTTGCTAATGATCTTGCTGATACGGTAGCCCAGGCCCGCACAGCTACATAGGCGGCATCCACTGACAGTACACCGGTCGAGTCTATCCCGGGTAGTAGCACTACCCCGAGCTCCTCTCGCATAGCCCCTCTACCGGCACTGGTCCCGCTTGCTAGTGTCCAAAAACTAGAGGCACAAATGGACACTCTTCTGCATCATATCCAGCCGTGGATGCAGAAGTCAATTACTGAGTCCGAAGAACTCCTAGAGAGGAAAATGGTGCAGTTTACAGAGTGGAAGATCGATGAGGTTAACCAGCGCTTGGACGCCTTTGAGTTGAGGGTGCTAGCCCGACCAGCCCCTCCGGTGGATGTGTCGACCCTTCAGGCTGCAGTCGACAGTCTTCATGCAGATATCGACACGATCTTAGAGGCTAGGGTGCCATATTCTAAGGCCCATTCTGTCGAGCCTGCTGAGGACACAGTGTTGGCGGCCCTTTTTGCTACTTCTGATATTCCACCACCTCCTCCTCAAGAGAGTGCCAAGAGGCGTTGGGGTCAAGCAGAGGACAAGGCGCGAGCACTGAAGAAGGAGCGCCGAGAGATAGAGGCTGCGAGGAGAGCCTCCCTTGCTTAGGAGGAGGCGCACCAAATGAGAGCATCAGATTTAGCGGCTGGGGCGTCTAGCTCTCGCACTGTGGAGATAGCAGGAGGCACTACTGATGGTGCGGTTGTTGCTGAGGACACCACTGAGGGTGTCCAGATTGTAGAGGACGTGGGTTCTGAGGAACTGGACCCACTATCTTGCTGATCGACGACGCTTTGTGCCACAGGTTTGCTTCACTTACCACTCTAGTATTTAGATTTTTATGCATTGGGGACAATTGCATGCTTTTTTGTTGGGGGTGGGGTAAATGGATAGTGAGTGTTAGGGTGAAGTCTGAGTAGCCCAATTCACTATCCTCTTTTGGGGTTTTCTTGCCAGTGTTCTTTTTCCCCAAAAGACTGATTACTTTTTCTGTTGAACCGGCATGTTTATATCTTTTGTACATAGTTTAATTCTGGAGCATGATGGCTAAAATGATATCCTGATAAACTGGAAAATAATGCATGACTAGGCATAGTAACTGATAATTGTGTGGCTCTAAGCATGAAATAGAGTTACACCATTGCATTACCCTAAGTCTTAAATTCGAACTAGGTGTCTGATAATATGGTATAGTTATGAGATGTCAAGTGAGTGTGAGGAAATTTTAATAGTCCACTATTGGTACTGAGCTAGAACTTGCCTGGTTAGTCCTGCTAAAAGTAAGTTGTAATAGACAATTAGGAAAGGATCATAGGCCCTTATTCAATATAGCCCATTTCTAGCCTAAATAAAAGAAACCAAATGAAATTTATCCTTCTTTGATCCAAATAATCTGAGCTCAAAATTAGACCTTTCTCTTTTCACCCCAACTGATCTTTTTATGGGATCAATGTGTTGGTCCCTCCTTGGACATGTGCACCTCAACTTATGCCAAAAGCATAAGTAGAGGGTGGCTAATGCATAAACAACCTTCGTTATGTCCCTGACCCAACTTTGGGTATTGTGTACCTTGACTCATGGCAAAGCCATGAGTTGAGGGTGGCTACTTTGAGGAATGCTCTGGAAAGTGGGGTTGAAAGAACAAAGAGAGAGAAAGAACAAAAGTAAAGTGACTCAAGAATTAGTTGAAATGAAAAGTAAAAAAAAAGAAAAATACACAAGAAGTACAAGCAAGAAAAGAAGAGAGTCACTTACACAAATGAAGAAAGAAGAGAAAATAGCAGGTGAAAGAATATGAGAAATTGGGCGAGATAAAATGATAGAAAGTGGAAGGCTTAGCCGATATGTCAAGGAGGTAAAAAAGTCACTAAAGTATACCTAAATATACCTTACCTGACCCCGAGCCTATGTTACTAGCTAAAAAAGTCCTATCGTGATCCTAAGGGTTGTATAGCGAACTTAAGGCAGTGAAAATAAGGGAAAGCTTATGGCAATAGGTATGAATGAGTGTGACTTTGTTCTGAGAGAGAGTGTTGAAAAGTAATCCTTATACTCAAACTGAAATCATTGTGTGAAAAAGGAGGATTTTGTTTTAAAGTGAGGACACTAGTTGCAATACCGGAATAGTTAGCACCTCGGTGAGAAATTGAAGAGGATAGGTGTTAGTGCATGGTGAGTCTGTGTCATGTTCTGATCCCACATAATTCAATCCTAATAGTGATAGCATGCATAGATTTGATGAGATTAATCGGGATTTATAGCCAAATGATTGCAAAGGATAAAACATGGATACTATTGTACAAAGATTTTTTTCATTGAGTCATAGTGTGTCGCTTGAGGACAAACAACGAATTTAAGTTGAGGGTGTTGATATACCGTGGTTTCACGGTATTATTAATACTTTTTCATTAAGTTTAGTGTGTCCAAAAGCCTTTTTGTGCTAGTTTTTATATAAGTTTCTCTTTGTTTTGCCAGAAATCTGTCCAAAGTTGAATGCGGAGATTTTGAGCGAAGAAATGCAGAAGAGACCACCTACGAAGCTTATGACGGTCCGTCGTGCTTGTGACGGTCCGTAGGTGGCAGCGTAGTAAAGCTGCTGAAGGAAGATGGGGAAGTCTGACCAAGTGAGGGGTTACGAAGCTTGTGACGGTCCGTCGTGGCTATGATGGTCCGTCCTGCAGGTTCATCGTGAAGTTCAGAGAAGTGATCCCAGTATCCAGATTCCAAGAGTTGAAGTGTTTTGGAACGAAGACCCTCGATGGACCGTTGTGCCTATGACGGTCCGTCATACTTGCCGTCGAGGGGAATGAAGAGAGCAGCAGATGAAATTGCAGAAGTATGGGACGACGGAGTCCATGACGGTCCGTCGTGACCACGACGGTCCATCGCGAGGTCCGTCGACCCAGCCGCGTTTTGGCAGATTTCTAGCAATTAGAATCCTTGTTTAATTAGGTTTTTGTTTTTTATTAAGAGTTCAAAAAACCTCGTTTTTGAGGTTAGACACCAGATAGTTAGACACCAGATAGTTAGACACAGATAGTTAGACTCTTAGATTGTTAAACTCCGTATTGGTAAACATTGTATTGTGAGATTATTGATTACTTTGAGATTCTTGCAAGTGATTTTTGGATATTAATCAAGCAAACCTTTGGATTTTACTCTTTCTCATTGAAGTAAGTACATGAATTCTTATCTACTATATTTGAATATTGTGTTTATGGCTATGAGTAACTAAACTCCATAACTAGGGTTGTGGGAACCATAGGCATATAATGAGATAAACCCTAACAAAAATAACAATTCTAGAATAGTGTCTTGCATGTATTAATAATTCTTTCGCTTAGAAGTCCTTTTAACGGATGACCAACATTAGAACTCGCCTTAATGATACTTGCCGGACCAAGGAGGTAGATAATAGGAAAAGAATTATTAACATAGATTTAGTGTATACTATCTAATAGGCTAGTATTGATTGGTACGAGGTAATAACTTAGTCAAATATTGAATACGATGCTTAATATGAGGTAAGGATATGGGTTAGGATAGCAACACACGTAGCCGGACTAAGGTGCGGAGTGAGATTTTTGAGATGCCGGACCAAGGATTTAGAAATACATAACTTATCACTTTGCATGCAAGATACTAGTAAAGAATTGTTATTGTTAGAATTATCAAGTTATGAACCTGTGGGGAACACGTAAACCCTAGTTACTTTGATTAATTGATTAAAATCCAACTGTCAAAGCTGTTAAGTGTCTCTTTCAAGTTCGTTATTTATTTTCACTCATTTAGAAATATAAACCCCCTTTTTATGTTTTTACTTTCCAAGGAAATCATTGACCAAACAATAGTAATAACAGGTTGAAGTTAAGTCTAGACTATTTTCCTCATGGGAACGATCCCAACCTCACTAGTTGGGTTATTTACTTGACACGACCACTTTACTTCTTATTTGAGAACTAAGTTTGAGCGTATCAACTGTCTTCTAATTCTAAAATACACTATTTTAATAAATTATTTACTCATGAAGCACGTGAGATGCTTTAGTTTGGACAAATATATTTTTAGGGTCGTTACAATTATTAACCAACATGAAACCATGTTACCTAAATGTGGAGTCTGATGTTTATGCTCTATATAGATGACTGAATATACCTTGCGAGGTGTATAAAGTCATGACTGCGTGATCACTATGAGGGTTCACTTAACCCTACTCCAACTCGGTTTACTGGAGTATGATAACTACTTAAATTACCTAGAAACTATAAATTTAGGAACTTAAAGAATATATATAACTAGGGTTCTGAATTTCATCCAAGGAACTAAGCAAACTTTCAAAAAACAAGTTATTTTGATTTAGTATAGTGGAACATCTAAATAAAAACAATTATAGAATGTTTTAGGAACCCTAAGTGTAAACAAGACATAGAGAATCAAGAATCTAATTGAATTCTAGGGACATAGTTGATGAAAGGAACAAACAAGTGAAATCCCACATATCTGGAGATGAAATATACGGGGTAATCCTTTTATTTCACGACTAGAACTGAAGAAAACTTGTTGCATGTTCTTGAAGGGTTGGTCAAAGTTTTTCTCCTTTTTCTCCTTGTTGCTCTAATTTTGATGAATTTTATTGAAAGAATTTATCAGGGTAGGTTCTGATTATAATATTAGGCATACACTGAGTAAAATGACATAGTTTTAAATCCAAAAGCATAGGGTAAATGAGAAAATCAGCCTTACTTAAACGTTAGTGAGCCCTTCCACTAAGACATTGACGGACCGTCAAAGGGACCACGACCCGTCAAATGAGATGTAGTTGCTTGCAAGTGATTTTCGGTTCGAAGAGTCCACCTACGAGCCTTATAACGTCCATGTGAAGGAACTCAAATTGTGAAGGCAACCTTGGTTCTTCACTTGGGCTAGGTTCTGTTTGATCGGGACAACGGACAAATCCATAGCTCGTCCTCAAAACTGCAAGAAGTGGTTGGCTCCGTGGTTTGATGCTTGGTCACAAGTAGCACTGTCCCACCTCCACGAGGCTCCCCATTTCTCATGTTAGGATCTACGACTTGTGAAGGGTCCTTTTGTCCACAACTCCATAGAGGGTGTGAACCACGATGTGAGTGACGGTCTGTGGTCCTGATCCCTAAAGGCAGAGCAAAAACTTTGACTAAGGGGTATCAACATATAAAGAAGTTAATCGCATATACATCAAGGGGTTTCAATATGTTTTATGTATACATAAAAAGTATTTTACTATAAGCACATATTGTAATTTTTTAACGAAGGGGTGTCAGTCAACACCCCTTAACTACTGTAGCTCTGCCACTACTAATCACAACTTGTGAAACCATACGTGGTTCAATTGATTTAAGTAAAAAATCCAAGTCTATTTTTAAGGTATTACATTTATTGTATGTGTCAAGATTAATTGAGGATCTACAGGCAATATAGGGTAAAAACAAATGAATGATAATTCAAAAATAAATATCATCCTAACTGAAAAATCCCTATTTCATATAAATATGTCATCTATTTTGAGGGTTTTTTCATTTTATTTTTGACAGATTAAATATTTTGTTTTGAATAAAATTATTCAAAAGGAACATTAAATTATCATAAAATTTGAACTCTTTAGCATGGAAAGTAAGTGGGGGAGGGGAATACAATATTTCTTTATGCAACTATAGTTGTTACATAACAGTCATGCACAATGATTTTCAGAATTCATATAAGAGGGTTTTCATGGTGATTAAATAGAGAACATGTGACTCAATTATGCTAAGGAGATGATTGAAAAGACATTTTCCATAGAATGACCCGAAAGTAATTCGTTGTAGAGATGACTGAGAAAGAATTCACAAGCGGAAGAGATGATTACATATAGAGGAAAAAAACATATAACAATCCTAGAGATGGAAAATACTCAACATAGAAACTAAATTATTGCGATAAGGACACAAATCACATGATAAGTTTAGTAAGTCATACGACATTTTACAATCCAAAAGATTTTTAGATAGTCACTGAATAAGTAGTTGTTGAATATCATATCAAACAAAGTGTATGCACATCAATGTTTAATCCATTTTAGTCATTAAGGGGGATGGGGGGGGGGGGTTTCAATCACTTTATAAAAAATACAAGATAAACTAGTTAAGAAAATTATTTGCGACAAAACAATAAATATACCTCAGCTCCAAACAATTTAAAGTCGACTATATGAACTATCGTTGATCATGTTTTTCCATCAAAATTCATTTGAGACAAGAGAAATATTTCTTCTTTTTATTATTACAAGAGAAACCAATTGCTGCTACTCTTTCGGTGCACACAGCGTAAAACTCCCGCTTGTATGCAACAACTCAGAAACCATATATGGGAGGTATCTACACTTTGTAAGCATGGTGTGACAAGATCGACCTAGAAGGAAAACCCATTGCCTTTGAACATGAGACCTCCAACATGGAAGTCCCAACTCCAAACCACTAGAGAACCTTTACCCTTAATGATGTAAATGTTTGTGTAACAGAAGAATACTATGTAATCCAAGTTTTTTTTTCCTGCAAATTTCATTTTTTTAACAATTTGAATGAAATATACATATACTTCTGTATATGTCAAGACAAATGAGGATCAAAATCCAATACAGAATTAACCCTAATCTATGATAATTCATAAATGAATTTCATCCTTATATAAAATTCCAATTTCATGTAAATATTTCATTTATTTTGAGGAATTTTTCATTTTCTTTGTTAACCTAATTTTTATTTTAGTGGAAAATTCTCAAATGGAACAATAAATTATCACAAAATTGGAACTTCTTATCATGGGAAGTAAGCGCAGAGGGGAATCCTATATTTCTGTATGCGACTTAAGTAAATACATACCAATCATGTATGTTGATATTTAGAATTCATCTAAGAGGGTTTTCATGAAGATTTAGAAGAGAACCTGTGACTTAATTTGTCAGTAGAATTGATTAGAAAGTCATTAACCCTATATCGATACGAAATGAATTTGTTGTAGACATGATCAGAAAAAGAATTCTCCATAGATATATCGAAAATGAATTCTCTGTAGAGATGATCGAAAAGGAATTCACTGTAGAAATGATCAAAAAGTAATTCACCGGCGGAAGAGAATTTTACACTTTAAGAAGGAATGTCCATGGCTAGAGATTGTTAGTGGATTATGTACCTTATTAAAGGCAATTTTAAGGTTATATTTATTTCTGTTGGAAAACAACTAAATATCAATGAAAAGAAATCTGTCGTAAATTTTAGTTAACTAAAAATAAGTTTTTATATTAGTAAGGCCTCATTTATTTTCATTAAAACATCTTAATCTCAATTATCACGATCCAGACCACCTTGATTGTCACTCACACTAACACTATGCTTGAAGAACCATTAATACTAATTTTGATAACCAAAAAGCTACACAACTTAATCAAAACTAAGACAATCAAAGCTATAGGATGAAATACTAAATGAAAATAGAGTTCTCATACACTCAAAAATTCTAATCAATCAAATGTGGAATAATACGTAGAACCTTAATGTGAATGTATAAAAAGATCTAAAGTACAAAAAGTCTAAGAAATTTGGTACAACTCAAAGAAACTTAAGAAAAATTCCAAAGTTCTAGTCTTATTCCAAGATGGGGACATAAGCGAAAAGAGAACTCATGGAATCCCGGAAGAAATGGCTCTCTCTTGTATTCGATGACAAACATTGATCTTCTAAACTAGGCATATAAGTAGCCGCTTGAAGATTCCTTGTACTCAATAAATAAAAAGTAAGTGTAGTATCAATAAATAGCCCAAGTGTATTGGTATGATCACACAGCTATCCCACTAAATGCATCATACATAAGCCACTACAACATAATAATAACATTCATACACCGAACATATACAATATAAACATCATTAACGCACAACGTATAATTCAGATTTCTCAAATTATACAATTATGACCTATCAATGGTCCTCTCATAGAATTCACACCCAAACTTTTAGCGTACCGAGATGTGGCACACTGGTTCCCATATTTTTGCTGGCACATGGCAACCGATCAAAGTTAGTATGTCAAAACGCAATACATTATCAATTAAATAAACCAGAATCAGTGTCACAAGCATATTCTCATTGTTATACAATCAAGTCATGATTCATGACATTCAATTATATGTGTATCATCATTTACGATGAGTTTGAACTACAATTTAGCATTCTCTTATATACACCTGCTATAATGAAGCAAGGAAAAAATTTATCATACAATATGAATTCACAACCATCACCTACCTTAAATAAAGCTTGAATTTTTCCAGATCCTTTTCGCTTGTACTTTTTCTACAACAACCAATAAAACACGAGAATCAGTAAACAATGTCAAATTACTTGGATTACAATCAACTCTATGAACCCTAGATCAAACCCATGAACCCTATATTCAAATTAAGGATTTTCCCACCATCCAAATCGTTCCAAAACCCTTCCCTAACAATAATTATGAATGAAACTAAGTTCTACGGAACAAAATAATTGATTTAGGTACTGAAAATCTTACCTTTATCATCAAGAAGGGTGGAAAACTGTAAAGAATATATGAGGTCGTTCCTTAGCTCTCAAGGTCATAAAGTGTTGAGTAAAATGTTTTTGGGGTTTATTTCAAACTCAATTCGCGACTGGCCCGCTAGGTCATTTCCATCTGGCTTGAGTTGTTCCACCCTACCTAATATAAACTTGCCAGAACGCTTGCACAAGACCAGTGAGTCAAATTAAAAGTTCCAAATTCCCATTTCACGATATACCTTCAACCTATGATACTCAGAAACTACTTGTTTATGCTATGATATGTTTTTGGAGTTCTACTCACCCGAGTTTAATTTTGTGAAGTCGCATGGATTCCTCAATGTGTTAGATATCAACTCTTGTGATCAAAATTATAATTAGATCCCAATTTAAACATATTTTCCTACTATTTATTAACTCCATTTTATTCAAATATTCCCTTGATTGGGAAGTTCCAAGATACTACGAAAAAGTTTTTTGGCTCCAAATTTTCCCCTGTTGACTTTTCAATAATGACGGGAATAAGTCGTTACAATAGATACCAATTTACACATCACTCGTCCCTGAGTGTCAAACTTAGTAATAACAGGCAATAGAAAAAATGGAGAAGTACATGAATCAATGAACAACTGGGACACTTGTCTCGCATGTTGTACTGGGTTTCGCAAGTAGATTTCTCAGCTGGACGATGCTTCCATTAAACTCTTACAGACTTAATATCCTTTGTCTTCAGCTCCTGGACATCACCATAAAAAATTAGAATTAGTTCCCTTTTTTTACTAAAGGTACTTGGCTAACACAATTGAGTCCCATTTTATGATGTAATCCCTGTCACCATGACATATCTTCAGCACTAACAAACTAAATTTTGGATGAATCCCCAATAGGTTTTGAGGTAAAGCCAATCTATAAGTCATTGTCCCTATAAGTTCGATTTCACTTGTTAATGTTGGATTTCACTTGTTGATAGGTTAGATGAATTTTAGTGGTTATTTCACCTAGTGGTTGTGGTTTAATTAAATGTTTTTGTAGTTGCAAATGCAAACCACCCATGTATTTTTTGATTTCTCGAATGGGAGGTCATGAATACAATACCTTTAGACTGATAGCCTAACAATGGGTCAAGATGAAGTTCAACATGAGAGGTTGAGACCTAGTCTCATATACTAACACTCTTCTCGAGAGAGTAAGTGTTGTAAAGTGTAGGTTGGGCTTATGCGGAAAATGGGTGTCAGAGAGGAGCCCATTTGAAACGGGGTAAGTTGCTCGAGAGATAATTTATTTCCCTTTAAAGCTTAGCATAGACACTATTATTTTGCGAATTTCCTATCCAAAGCATGTACCTAACGCCTTATCTTAACTTATATCTTGGTCACACCCCAAGAACTTCTCCCATACTTTAATTTCCTTTGCATTTTTTCTATGAATACTATACTTGTGAAAATCCCCATTGATATTTGAAACTTTCGTGTGGCAAATCTCTTTAACTACAAGTACTTAGAATGAAATTCTAATTTAACAACAGATTCTCGAAACTGCTCCCATTGGACATGACCCCAACTCTTGGTTGGATTACTATACTATGGATGATCGTAGACACGTGAACCGTAGATTAGTGTCCACTATAAGAAATCTGCCGTATTGTGGCGAGAAAAGTCACCACAAAAACCACAAAGGTCGCTAGTAAAAGTATTTTGTGGTGACATTCTCTCTGTTGGTAGTAATTCCATAGCTAAAAGTTATTTGTGGCGACAAAAGGATGTTGCCACAAAAACACTCATTTGTAGCGACAAAGTCTCCACAATATTTTAAAAATGTCGCCACAAAAAAAAACCACAACATGACTATTTGTCAAGTCGCCGCTAAAACAAGGCTTTTAGTAGCAATAGAGGTTGCTACAGAAAGTTTATAACCTTCTGTAGCAACAATTGTCGCTACTAAATGCATTGTTTTAGTAGCGACAAAACTTTCTACTAAAAGGTTGTATCTTTTGTAGAAAACCTTTGTCGCTACTAAAAGCCTTATTTTGTGGCGACAAATGTTGCTACAGAATGTTTATATCTTTTTTGTGACAACCTTTGTCGCTGCTAAATATTAATATCAATAGCGATCCTACCGTTGCAAGAAACTATAAACTATTAGTATCACCTTTCATCTCGCTGCTATACAATATTAATTAGCAACGACTTTTTCCACCACAAAATCAATTAATTATCAGTGGCAACTTTATATCACTACAAAAAGTGATTTTTTAAAACGTATAATATATATATATATATATATATATATATATATATATATATATATATAAATGTTTAATTGTATTTTACAAAATTAATACAACAACATTTTCGATTTAAATTTCACAAATACCCCCAGTACTAGAAATTAAACTATACATATATATAATAACAAGCTAGTTTCAGTTATTTATATACCGATGGCCAAAAAGCAAAACCTTCCATTGTACGCCTTAAAAGTAGTTCTTGATCATGCCCAATTGGTTAAGAACCTTATCCCTGAAATAAGAAAAACACAATCAGTTTCTAATTCTCACAATTCAATGCTAATAATAACAAGAGTAACACAAGACTTTAAAATCAACACCATCATTTTCAATACTATATTTTTGTGTGTATGAAAACGTTTAATTTCATCCATATAAGGGTTCTTCTTCTTTGCAGGATTAATAGTCCTTAATGAACACCACACAACAGTCCTTAACCAAATGAAATTTTGTATCTCGTATTACAATTCAAATGCAGTTTGCTCTTCTCCATGGCGGAGAAAAGTGATAGGACATACCATAACTACTTGAAGTATTACCAAAAACCACAAAAGGTCATTCTTTGATGGATCAAAAAATGATGAAGCTAAGAAGCATCAATTGGCTCCTAAAAGAAAATCGAATAAAGTTAGGCACACTAAAGTTGAAGGCAGAGGAAGGAGTATTCGCATGCCTTCACTCTTTGCTGCTAGGATTTTCCAACTCACGCGTGAATTGGTTCATAAATATGATGGAGAGACCATCCAGTGTCTATTACAAAAAGTCGAGCCCTCCATAATTGCTGCAAATGGCCATTAATCAATTCTGGAATCTGCTTTAGCTACGGCTGGACCCTCTGTTTTGCAACAGGGAATAGATTGAAGTATTAGTAGTAGTTGTTGTTGTCCTATGGTTTTTGGGACACCCCAGTTGGGGATATGGCCCCCATATCCTCCTGACATCAGTAATTTGGGAACTGAAAGTCTTCAAAAGATTTGTTTCCCTGGGTTTGACCTCCCATCCACCAATTTGAGTTTTACATCTATGTTGGGTGACACTAACCTACCTGGGTTGGTGCTCGAATTATCACAAGATGCTCATATGGGTGTTATGAATTCCAGTCTTTCGATCAGATTTACTAGTAGACGGGGCAACACAAAGATGATAATTCTCAAGAATCAGGCCACTAGAGCTTTCATCTAATTCTAATTTTGGTGTACATAAAGTTAAATTGGTGTTGGGTTTATTTAGAACTTCTTTTTTATCATTCATTTTGACCTTTGGAGTGCTTATATCATGTTTGTTGAAGTAAACATGTTTATCTGTAAGTGCAAGCCACTGAATTCTGAACGACCCTAATTTTTTTAGGCTAATTCAACATGAACCACCTGGTTGTCTGGATGAATTCAGACCCTCAATATAGGCGACTAAAAAGTTAATGTATGTTTCTATATAAGTATTTGTATATCCGGAACTCATGGCATCACTTGCAGGAAAAATCTTTAATTGAAGAGGTCTCTTCAGACTCTCAGTCTAACTATTTACTATTGCTAGCTAAACTAGCTTTCTACAGAATATCCATCCTCTATTTAGTTCAATGTTCTTGAAAAGTTGCTGCAAAATTGGAACTTCTACCTTCAGTGAAAAAGGTCAGTGCTTTTCAGGGATTAATTCTTATTCAATTAACTCATCAGGCAGTTTGTCCATCAAATGCAATTTTGCATGTCATATCACAACTAATTCTTATTCAATTAACTCATTGACTTAACTCAAGATTTTTTTCTAACTAATCTAACACCGCCCTACCTGAAGACATTATACTTTTTCACAATTTAAAAAATAAATCTGAAACTGTCTTTAAAGGGAAAAACCAATCCACCCATAAATCAAATCCCTTAATAAGTGAGGCATTTCAAAATCTTGAATTTTTTATGTATAAGGGGAGTCAATAAACAGAGCTAACAACTTTCGAATATAAAAATCTTGAAAAAAACAAATCCCACAAATTCTTTCTTTATATGTGGTAGAAAATGCCTTAGATGATAGGTGAGAAAAAATGACAGTAAAAGGAGAAGAATTTTTCAGGAGCAGGAGAAAGTACATGTTGCATTCTAGTCATGATAGCAGTCATTTGTTCTTGAAACATCTTGTTCACTTCGCCTTTCATGTGTTGACGCTCCTCTTCCAATTTTTTTTGCAAATATTCTTCCATATTTGTTTTTAAATCATCAGTCATTTGCTCTCATTCTTCTTGAAAATTTCGATCCATATAAGCTTCCATCTCTTGACACATACTTTCCATCGCTGAAGACACACTAGCCTCTATATCTGCCCGCTGTAATTGAGTCCTTTTAGGAAGTTTCTTTCCGTATCCTTTTCCCCGAACATAGCCTAATCTGTCACCAAGAACTGAAGATAAGATATCATCCATACTCATGCGACGCTCGATCTCTTCAGATTGTTGTTCAACAACAAGTTGTTGGAGCTGACCCTCCAATAATACACAACCATTTATACAAAAACATAACTTACATATTGGAAGTAACTTGTAGTATGTTAACAAGATAATAAGGCAATATTTTTAGGGAATTACATGAATATGTTGTGATTGTGGATCCAACCATTCACGTTCTCCATTACTATTTTTACGTGTGTGTTGAATCTCCAAGACTTTATCTGGGGTGTCTTTTTCTCCCGATTCAGGATTTCTCTACTATATAGTTCAATAATAAAAAATATATGAACAGATGTATTTAAGTAGCAAAGACGTATATGTAAAAATTGAGGAACAAATATATTTTCACCATAGATTCCTCTAATTTTGCAAATGATCTTGTACCACAAGAATGCTTAGTTATTTGTTTCTCTCTATTTGTTTTTTCTCTCACTGACAGCCTGCACCAAGTCACAAGATCAGAAAATATTTATCTAGATTGCACAACTACTAAAAGAGTACACTATGTTCATCTTAACATAAGTAAAATTATGGAACCTGTAGTTATAAATTAACTTACCTTGAATTTTTCACTGCCGAAATACTTAACTAGGTATTTCCAATCCTCCAACTCAACATTCTCAGGACAATGCGACAATCTCTCTTCATCAGTACTATAGGCAGAGTAACAGTTACGCAATTGAGCTTTCCAAGCTCTAAAGACTCTTTGCATATTGCTTATCACAAAGCCTTGAAACTTATGCTCTTTCAGTCCATCGAAACTTCAAATTTTTCCTAAACACATTGTAATACTAAATTTGATAAATCAAGTAATCTAAAGGCAATACAAAAATTAAAAGTGATTTAATACCTTGACCTTATATCACATTGTTTCTCCATGTTTTAAAATAATGTTTTGCCAATTTCCATCTCGAAATGAGATACTATTCCTCATGATCAAGCCAGAGTAATTAACAATATCCCTATCCACAGAACCCACAACTCTATCAATGTCATCTGGAATAATTACTTTAATTTTCCCTCCATACTTGGTTTTAATATCAACAGTTTTAGATTTATATTTTCCTCTTCTTCTCTTTCTATTGACGCGAGAAACTTCAAAGCAAATAAAAGCTTAAAGAACATAATATCAAATAGTTCACCCCATTACCAATAGTATTACACAATTTTAGATAAATAGTGGATACAAATAATATAGCTTTACTAGTCATTCATTTCCTACTCAGAAGGAATGTAAACTAACTTGTTCCAATTTCAACCTCTGGAGAGGGGAGTATACTTTCTTCAAGAATTCTTTGTGATTGTGTCTCTAGAGATGTTCTTGGGAGAGGGTGACTTGATATTTGGCCTTTCTGTACAAGTCCTTGATTTGGTTTAGAAGATTGTTTTATCTCTAATGATATTTCTGTAACTCTTATTGGTTGTAGTCGTGGTTGAGACGTAGTTCCAAAACTGTCATGTCCTCGAGAATTTCCACGTCCACCTTTTAAACCGCCTCTTCCAATTTTACCTCATCCTGTTCCTTTCATTCCTTGCAACATCAAATAAAAATTAGAAGTTTTTCAAAAAAGAAACTAAAGATGATTAAGAATATGTCTATAAACCAAATAAAATATAACTCACTGATCCTATTAAAAACAAAGATCTATTTATAAAGCTAAAGCCAAAAGCATTATACATTAATTTCATCCCAGTCTTAAAAGAACAAAATACAAATAAATTCCAAAAAACATGTAGACATCTATATAAACCGTCTTTGTTTCTCAATCATCATAAGGATGCATCACTTTCCTCTCCATCATTATCAACATGTGACTCTTATTCACTCTCTTCATCCTTGGATACATATGTATGATGTTCATTTATAAAATCATCTTCCATATTTTCTTTATAATTAGTACACAAAAAAATTTCTGGGTCAATATCATCTCTACGTAAAGACACCTCTATATCAGTTTCGTGATCATTGGTATGCAAAATATTACATTCCACTTCCTCTTGTTGATAAAATTCTTCATTTATTAATTCTTCTTCTTCAACATCAGGCATATCAAAAAGGTCTCGAGGATTTGTCTTTACAACAAGAAGTCAATCTTTATCTATCGTGTCATTCAAGTAGAAGACTTGTTCAGACTAAGATGCCAACACAAATGGCTCACATGTATTCAAAGCACAATGAATATTTACACTTGTAAAACCATATTGGTCAATCTTATATCCTCTTCCTAGGTGATCGAAATCCCACCAATGACACTTAAATAGATAAACTTTTTGGTTTCCCACAAAACGAAACTCATAAATGTCCTCCAATACACCATAATACTCCTTATTAGAGTCTGCATCATTTCCTCTCACAAGAACTCCACTGTTCTGCGCTTTTCTCACAGGCTCTTTTGCTTGAAACCTAAATCCATTCTCCATAATTATTGAATATTGATGCACCATTGGTTCATGACTGACAACTAAGCTTATGAGTTCATCATTTGCGCAACCTTGTGATGTTAGTTCAAATATCTACAAAAATCATAATACTTGTTCATAATGAGATTCAACACTAATAGTAAAGCATTGTTGAAGTAAACACTTATACGTGCACGAAACCACTCATTAAATTTGTCATTATGTATCCCTTGAGGTGTTGTTGCACCTTGTATTTCCATTTCTCTCATGTATTCCCTATGTTTTGTGTTACTTAAGATTATTTAAATTAACTCATTATGAAATTATATTTTAATTAAAATAAGACTTACTCTATGAATGGTGAAAACTCTTCACAATTTTCAGAACATATATACATGCTTGGTTTCTCAACATGAGGTAGTCTGATTCCATCTGAAGCCCCTTTTGTCTGCCCACTTGTTTTAAAGATTGAGATCTCACCTTTTTATTCAAATCCATCACCGTTTCTTGTTGGTTTATTGAACTTGGTTGAGATATTTTTTAGATATATTGATCCAAATGTAAGGTTTTCCCTTACCAATAGCCATACGTGCTTTGTTGCCTAAGAAAGTGTGTGAACCAATTTTAAACTTAGGAAATTTTTTCAAGAATTTATACTTCAAGGGTCTGACAATTGAATCTCTTGATATCCTTGAGGCTTAAATTCCTATAATATTGTGCAAACTTCAAATGTTTTTTCCACCGGCATTTATATATGTCATGATTTATTTGCCAATGCACTTGGCAAGAGAGGCAAGACTTGGTGGAATAGTTCAATATCGAGATATGTACCCTATTGAGAGGTAACATATAATTTTTAATTTGAATGCCAAGGTATTTAAAATGTCATATTCCATAATCATATTATTAATAATATATATAGGTTTTCCCTCGGCATCTGGAACCTTTAAATTAGCTAAGATTTCACATAACTTCAGCTTCTCTTGAGAAGACAATGCATAACAAGCAGTCGACACTAAAATATTATCCCCATCCTCAATTGGATGCAATCTTTCTAATTCCAAGGTCCACCAAGTCATATAGACTTTTCAATGTGTCCTTTGTTTTTTCAACTATACTCATCACAATAGATAAAATATTGTCGGAGACATTTCTTTCTATCTGTATCTTATCAAGTTTATGTCTTAAATTAAGACTCTTCCAATAAGGCAATTGTAAAAGATACTTTTCTTCCACCAATTATAAGCATTGTTAGAAACATTACACTTTCTCTTTTTTTCTTTACTAAAACTCAAATTTCCTAACTCTAGTATCCGCATAAGTGCTTCATCATCTGTTAAAAGGGTAGGTGCAACCCCCATTTCAAATTTCCCATCAAATAACACCCTATTTTTACACCATGGATGGCTCATAGGAAGGAAGCGACGATGACCCATATAACACAACTTATTGCGCAAGGAAATTGATTGTGTTTCTGTATGGCAACAAGGGCATGCAAGCTTGCCTTTGGTTGACCATCCTAAAAGGTTTCCATACGCGGGAAAGTCATTAATCGTACACATTAGAGCCACACGCATAAGAAAATTAGATTTTGTGTGTGCATCATAAGTCTCCAACCCGTCCAATAATTCTTTCAACTCTTCAATCATTGGTTGTAAGTATACATCAATATCATTGCCTGGAGAATTAGGACCTTGAATAAGAAGTGGCATCACGAAACATGAATCTTTCTTGCAATCCCATGGTGGCAAATTATATGTAACTAGAACGACAGGCCAAAAATTATGACTTGAACTCATATTTTCAAAAGGTTGGAACCCATCATTTGCTAAACCTAATTGAACATTTCTTAATTCAGAGGAAAAAGAAGGATAACACACATAAAAAATATTTCCATTCTATTGAGTCAGATGGATGAAGCAAGACATTGTCATCAATATTTTGCTCCTTGTGCCACCTCATCTTATTTGATGTCTCTTTTTCCATAAATAATATTTGAAGCCTTAACTTGATTGGAAAATAGCGTAATACTTTATGAGCTACTTTCTTGCCTTGGTTTCTACTGAGTTCAATGTAGACATTCCACACTTTGGACATGATTGGGCATTGATATAATCGTGCCAATATAAAATACAATCATTCTGACATGCCTCTATTTTTGTATAAACCAAGCCTAGATCACGAAGCATTTTCTTATCTTCATAAAAAGAACTAGGCACTAATGACCCCTCTGGAAGAACTTGTTTAAAGAAGCTTAATAACTTATCCATCAAATTGTTGCTCCAATGGTTGAGGCACTTCAAATGAAATAATTTAATAAAAAAAGATAAATTTGAGACTTTTGTGCAACCATGATAAAGTTCTATATGAGCGTCTTTCGACAATTTATAGAAATTTGTTGCATGCATATTTGGTTCTTCATTTTCCTCCGAAGAATTAATATTATTCCCCATATATTCACAAGCTTCATGAATCAGTTCAATAATTTCATCCTCTTCAATGTCATCATATTCTATTTCAGCACTACATGCGACACTAGAGTTTTAAACTCTAACTAATACTTCTCCATGCAAGTCCCACACTATAAGAATCCCAAAAGACCCTTTTCAATAAGTCACCTCTTACATCAATTCTTAGCTTGAATACTGTGTTCATACACCCTTTACAAAGACATTGAATCATGGTATTCACTCCAGATTGACTGAATTCCCAATCAAGGAAACCCTCAACTCCATCTCTGTATCTTTGGTCAACTCTATTCCTAATATTTAACCAACTTTTATCCATTCCTATTTTCAACAGAAAAAAATTCATTGATTTAATATTTTAAAATAATAAACAATGGACATAGTAGGATTAATAGTATATATATAATCATAAATACAATCAGGTGGCTACAAATATACTAATAGTAAATTTAATAGTACTCGTACTAGATACAATGGAATGTTGCCAGAAGTTTTAACGTTATAGGGGTTCGTAGCATTATTACAAAAAACTATTGATTCCCTTGTCAAACAAACTACCAAATGTCACCACAGTGTAATTGTTAGAATATCTAAACTCAATGAAACTATAACAGAAAACACATACATAAATCACCAATTAAAATGAGATATTTACATGTAGACAAATCGCATCTAAATGAGACACTATTTTTACTTTGAATCATATTCATACTATTTTAAACATAATTCACAATTTATAAAAAACAGAATCTAAAATCAAGTTTAGATGAGTCATAAGAATCTTGTAACGAATCAGAGTACATACAAAGAAATAGGTTTCAAAATGTTTCAAGTGAAATGAGTTGTTTCACAGATGACTACTACTATTTAATCACTAAGAGGTGCCTTTTTTCTTCATAAAAATGGAGTGTAAGAAAGTCTGTAATTTAGAAGCCAATACATTAGCTTTAAGAAGATTCTCTACAAGATTATTTGACATTACAAAATAAAAGAATTCCAATGGACTTCTTTGAATAATAGCTATTTGGGAAGTCAACAAATTAAAGATCAAAATGGTAAAGAAGTTTCTTGTTCTATAACTGCACATGTTATCTCCTCAATGTTTTACATCACACTTTTCAATAATTAACTGCAATTATATTTTCCATCATAAATGGCAACAAGCATACCCAACAATATGCATCAGTCACATTAGCATTACATTTTCGTTCTTTTCAAAGTATGTTTCCATAAACCAACCTTCTGAGAGGCATTTACCTTCTTACTGTATGTACATAGGAAGAAACACTTTTACCATCTCAAAGTTTTATTGTACCATTGTTTTAAATTTCAAACAAAAACACACAAGAGTTTATGCTTCCTGTAACATTTTGGAAAATTTTATATCTAGTGAAGAGCTCAATAGGTCATTAAGAATGCGTATTGGTGATACATAGGCATTCCAATTACCAATATTGAGAAATATTGTGCATCATATAGGGAATTGGTTAAGGGGTAATAGCCAATTTCTATATAATACCCAATAAGCAAAATATTGGGCATATTAGAAAATATTGGCTTAAAGGGTGTTAGCCATATTTCTATGTATTAATGAGCTTGTTTAGGAAATGTACCTGCAATGAAGACCCTAAGCTAAAGTTCAAAAATTCATAAGTTGCAAACACATTAGGTACTAGACATCCAAGTGTCAAGCCTAGTACCCTAAGTACATAGCCATTTAAAATGATCATATAGAGTGAGCAGTGCCCAAGGAGTTGGTGAGGGTCCTTGGGACAATAAGTAAACATTCTAAAAGGAACCATAAATAATAGTTATCTAGGAAAGTAAGACCAAAACATGTGCAAGCATATGTTCAAGACATGTGAAGAAGCGGCCAAAGGAGGGGACCACCCTAACCGAATTCGGTTAGGGTAGTTAGGGGGAAAACATGCACAAGGGACAACTCTACGTGGGGCCTAACTTGCTAACCAATTATAGAATCTAACCTACTACCCTAACTAGCTAAATAACCTAGGACAAAATGAAATAAACTAATTAGCTCACCCGACAACCTAAAACATAACCGGGTGACACTAACCTAGTAACTAGTTAAAGACACAACCTAGTACCTGACCTAGGATAGTCCAAAAGGTTGGTTATGGTCCTAACGACTTAGGGATACTTTATTAGTTACCCTAGTTTACTTATTTAATCAATTTAGAAGCTTAATTAATAAGTTTAAAATGGCAAAACAAAAATAATAAAGCAATTTCCAGATTTCGTTTAAGACCAGAAAAAGACAACCTAGTACCCAACCTAGGATGGTCCAAAGGATTAGTTACGGTTATAATGACTTATGTGTATGTGTGCATACACCCATACTTAGTACAAGTGGTGTACTAACCCTATACAATTTACTGTTTTTATAGGTGTAGGTTTGAGGACATATTGACGAGACTTGCAGCGGTTTGGACTTCAGCGTTTCTCCAGACCATTTGGTAGGTCCTCTTGATTTCGAGGAAGCTACAACTTAGTCTAGCGTTAGATATAGACATAGCTAGTGGATGTTGTCCCTAGATTACTTACATCGATTCATTGTGGGTATGGGACTACAATGAATTATTGCACTTGTAAGTAAAACATAGCACCAAAGGAATTATTGAACTATACAACAACAAGAAGAAAGAGACTGAAAAATAAACTAAGGCTCATGCCAGTATTAGAGTATGAATAGATTCCTCAAGGTATAAAAACAGGGTTAACAACCAATTAATGGGCATAACCAATAAAGATTGGTTTATAAATACATTCATACCCAATTTAAGAATGAAATATTAGATATGTAAGTAAGGTAGCCAATAACGGAGCATGGATTATGATTAAACTAAAAAATGGGCATAGACAATAAATATTGGCACATATATATAATCATACCCAAAGGAAATAAGAATGAAGAATCTAAAGTAGAGTAGCCAAATCATCTCCTTCGTCTTGTGAATTGCTTACTCGATTCAATGTAGGTATGGTACTACAATGAATCATTGCACTTGTAAGTAAACAAAAAATTAAAGGATATCATTGAAATACACAACAACAAGAAGAAAAAAACTGAAAAATAAACTAAGTGTACAAAGAGGACCTCTCGGGTTCAAGAGGATCAAAATCACAAATCTTCGCCCGAGTTGTTATATATTATGTTGATGATATAAATATATTGTACTCATATAGATAATAATTTGTGTGTTTTGAGTGCATTAAAATACATTATATTTATACCACAATTCACAACTAATGATTTAAGAAAGTCTGGTGACTGCACTTTCCAGAATTGACATGTTGTTTAGGAAGAGCTTTCCTTCATCATGCATAGCCTTATGTGTATGTGTGCATACACCCATACTTAGTACAGGTGGTGTACTAAACCTATACAATTTACTGTTTTTATAGGTGCAGGTTAGAGGATATATTGATGAGACTTGCGGCGGTTTTGATTTCAGCGTTTCTGCAGACCATTTGGTAGGTCCTCTTGATTTCGAGGATGCTAAAACTTTGTCTAGCATTAGATATAGACATAGCTAGTGGATGTTGTCCCTGTTGTTTCATGTACGTTGAGATTAGTATATGATGCAATTATGTATTAACTATATGAAGTCTATATAAACTTCATACTTATAAAAAGTTTTAAATTTTATACTAAAATTAACATATGTATGCGATGAATGCATAAAGAGGCTTACCTGCGACCTTTGAGAGGTCAATGACACCGGTTGCGATTCGGATTCAGGAATCCGGGTCGTGACAAACTTGGTATCTAAACATGAGGTCAAATTACCTAGGATCTAAATCTCAACGTAACCATGTTACATAATTTCTAGCTTATGGTTGTGAAGCGCGCCACAATCATGACTTAGAGACTACACGATGATAGGAAATTCTCCTTTCTTATACTCTTTATCATGCTATCTAGAGTTTTGACACTTTGTGTCATTATAAGTATCTAACTTCCTTCTTATGTGAACACGTAGAATGAACTATTTGTAGTTAGTACTCCTATAGGAGACAGTGTTAAGGCCGAAGGGGTATGTAGAGAAGTAGATGGCATAGTGGCATGTCCATTTGAAATTAAGTTGGGAGTCATTGGGTTCAAATATTAAGGCCAACAAGATGTTATCTAATAGGTTAGATATGCTCTTCCTAAGTCTGATTTATGTTTATGAAACTCTGAGTATAAGTGCTTTAATTGATTCGGTGTGGTGAGTCCCTAATCGTATGTCTTATAATAGCATTATGTGAGTTGAAATGAAGTTATGTTGCATTTTATGTTTTTTTTTGTAGAATAGGCATGTTTTTTTTGTTGCATGATTTGTGATGGCATTAAGTTAAGTGTGATTGAGAAGGAAATTCCTCAATCTCAAATATGAAGCTTGTATAAGCTTGAAGGTTATGCATCATCCTAATAAGTGTAAATCAAATATTCACAAAAGAGAAACATTTAAGAATGATAGAGTAACTTTCGGAAATCACCCTCTTTGTTTAAATGATGTATAAGTGTCACTCGGGGACGAATGTTCCTAAGTGGGGATAATGTAGCATTCCAGACAATTTTATATCTAGTGAAGAGCCTAATATGTCTTTAAGAATGCGTATTGGGGATACATAGGCATCCCAATGTTATATATTGAGAAATATTTGGCATAGTATAGAGAATTGTCTAAGGGGTAAAAGCCAATTTCTATATAATACCCAATAAGCAAAACATTGAGCATATTAGAAAATATTGGCTTAAAGGGTGTTAGCCATATATCTAAGTTTTAATGAGCTTATTTAGGAAATGTACCTGCAACGAAGACCCTAAGCTAAAATTCAAAAATTTTAGTTAAAGAGAACCATAAGTAATAGTTAGTTAAGAAAGTACGACCAATGATACGCTCAAACATACTTCTCAAATAAGAAGTAAAACGGTCGTGTCAGGTAAATAAACCAACTAGTGAGGTTGGGATCGTTCCCATGAGGAAAGTAGTTTAGACTTAACTTTAACCTATTGTTACTATTGTCGGTCAATTACTTCTTTGGAGAAGAAGAACAATAAAAGGGGGGGTTTCTATTTCTAAATGAATGAAAATAACAAACGAAATTGAAAGAGACACTTAAAAACTTTAAATGTTGGAATTTAATCAATTAATCAAAGTAACTAGAGTTTACGTGTTCCCCACAGGTTCATAACTTGATAATTCTAACTATAACAATTCTTTCCTAGTATCTTGCATGCAAAGTGATAAGTTATGTATTTCTAAATCCTTGGTCCGGCATCTAGAAAATCTCACTCCGCACCTTAGTCCGGCTACGTGTGTTGCTATCCTAACCCTTATCTTTACCTCATATTAAGCATCTATTCGATAATTTGACTAAGTTATTACCTCGTAACAATCAATACTAGCCTATTAGATAGTATACACTAAATCTACATTGATAATTTTTTTCTTATTATCTACCTCCTTGGTCCGGAAAGTAGCATTAAGGCGAGTTCTAACGTTGGCCATCCGTTAAAAAGACTTCTAAGCGAAAGAATTATTAATACATGCAAGACACTATTCTAGAATTGTTATTTTCGTTAGGTTTTATCTCATTATTTGCCTATGGTTCCCACAACCCTAGTTATGGAGTTTAGTTACTCATAGTCATAATCACAATATTCAAATATATTAGATAAGAATTCATGTACTTACTTCAATGAGAAAGAGTAAAATCCCAAAGTTCACTTGATTAATCAGCAAAAATAACCCATAATCAATAATCTCTCAAAGAGTCTACAAATTAATCAAAAGTCTAACACTAATACACAGAGTCTAATAATGATCCAGAGTCTAACCTCAAAAACGAGGTTTTTCGAACTATTTATAGAAAATAAAAACCTAATTAGACAAGGACTCTATTTGCTGGAAAATTATCAAAACGCGGCTGGATCGACGACCTCGCGACGGATCGTCGTGGTCACGACGGATTGTCATGGACTCCGTCGTCCCATACTTGATGAAATTTCTTCTGCTGCTCTCTTCATTACCCTCGACGGCAAGTATGACGGACCGTCATAGGCACAACGGTTTGTCAAGCGTCTTCGTTCCAAAACACTTAAACTCTTGGAATATGGGTACTGGGATTACTTATCTGACTTCATGACGAACCTGCAGGACGGACCGTCATAGACACGACGGATCGTCATGGACTCCGTAACCCCACACTTGGTCAGACTTCTCCATCTTCTTTCAGCAGCTGCACTACGCTGCCACCTACAGACCGTCACAAGCATGATGGACCGACACAAGCTCCGTAGGTGGTCTCTTCTGCATTTCTTCGCTCAAAAACCTCCGCATACATGTTTGAACAGATTTTCTTCAAATAAGGAGAAACTTATATAAAAATTATCACAAAAAGGATTTTGGACACACTAAACTTAAGGAAAAAGTATTAATAATACCGTGAAACCACGGTATATCAACACCCTCAACTTAAATTCGTTGTTTGTCCTCAAGAGACGCACTATGACTCTATACAAAATCTTTGTACAATAGTATCCATGTTTTATCCTTTGAAATCATTTGGCTATCAATCCCGATTAATCTCATCATATCTATGCATGCTATCACTATTAGGCTTGAATTATGTGGGATCAGAACATGACACAGACTCACCATGCACTAACACCTATCATCTTCAATTTCTCACCGAGATGCTAATATTTCCGGTATTGCAACTAGTGTCCTCACTTTGAAACAAAATCCTCATTTTTCACACAGTGATTTCTGTTTGAGTATAAGGATTACTTTTCAACACTCGCTCTTAGAACAAAGTCGCACTCATTCATACCTATTGCCATATGCTTGCCCTTATTTTCACTGCCTTAAGTTCGCTATACAACCCTTAGGATCACGATATGACTTTCTTAGCTTGTAGGCTCAGGGTCACAAGGGTATATTTGGGTATACTTTAATGACTTTTTTGCCTTTCTTGACATATCGGCTAAACATACCATTTTCTATCATTTTATCTTGCCCAGTTTCTCATATTCTTTCACCTTGCTATTTTCTCTTCTTTCTTCATATGTGTACGTGACTCTCTTCTTTTCTTCCAGAGCATTCCTCATAATAGCCACCCTCAACTCATGGCTTTGCCATGAGTCAAGTTACACAATACCCAAAGTTGGGTCAGGGCCATAATGAAGGTTGTTTACTGCATTAGCCACCCTCAACTTATGCTTTTGGCATAAGCTGAGGTGCACATGTCCAAGGAGGGACCAAGGCAAACACATTATTCCCAGAAAAGATCAGCTGGGGTGAAAAAGAAAGGTCTAATTTAAGCTCAGATCATTTGGATCAAAGAAGGATAAATTTCATTTGGTTTTCTTTTATTTAGGCTAATAATGGGCTATATTGAATAAGGGCCTATGATCCTTTCCTAATTGTCTATTACAACTTACTTTTAGCAGGACTAACCAGACAAGTTCTAGCGCAGTACAAATAGTGGACTATTCAAATTTTCCTCACACTCACTTGACATCTCATCACTTTACCAGATTATCAGACACCTAGTTCGAATTTTAGATTAAGGTTAATGCAATGGTGTACCTCTATGTCATGGTTAAAGCCACACATTTATCAGTTACTATGCCTAGTCGTACATCATTTTCCAGTTTATCAGGATATCATTTTAGCGATCATGGTCCAGAATTAAACTATGTACAAAAGATTTAGACATGCCGGTTCAAAAGAAAAAGTAATCAGTCTTTTGGGGAAAAAGATCACAGGCAAGAAAACCCCAAAAGAGGATAGTGAATTGGGCTACTCAGACTTCACCCTAGCACTCACTTTCCATTTACCCCACCCCCAACAAAAAAAACATGCAATTGTCCCCAATGCATAAAAAATTTAAATACTAGAGTGGTAGGTGAAGCAAACCTGTAGCGTAAAACACCGTCGATCAGCAAGCTGGAGGGTCCGGTTCCCCGGAACCCACGCCCTCTGCAATCTGGACACCCTCAGTGGTGTCCTCAGCAACAACCGCACTATCAGCAGTCCCTTCCGCTATCTCCACAGTTCGGGAGCTATACGCCCAGCCGCTAACTCTCCTGCTCTCATCTGGTGCGCCTCCTCCTCAGCAAGTGAGGCTCTCCTTGTAGCCTCCATCTCACGACGCTTCTTCTTCCGTGCTCGCGCCTTGTCCTCTGCTCAACCATTACGCCTCTTGTCATGCTCTCGAGGGGGAGGTGGTGGAATCTCTGAGGTGGCGAATAGGGCTGCCAACACTGTGTCTTCAGTAGGCTCGACAGAAGAGGCCTCAAACTCCGACACCCTAGCCTCTAAGATCGTGTCGATATCTGCGCAAAGACTGTAGACCACAGCCTGAGGTGTTGACACATCCATCGGAGGGGCTGGACGGGCTAGCACCCGCACCTCAAAGGCGCCCAAGCGCTGGTGAACCTCAGCGATCTTTCGCTGTGTATATTGGACCATTTTCCGCTCCAGGCGCTCTTCTGCCTCGATAATAGACCTCTGAATCCACGGTTGGATATGATGCAGAAGTGTAGCCATTTGCGCCTCTAATTTTTGGACCCGAGCAAGCGGGACCAGCGCGGATAGAGGGGATGTGCGAGAGGAGCTCGGGGCAGTGCTACTACCCGGGATAGAATCTACTTGGGTAGTGTCAGTAGACGCCGCCTACGTAGCCGTGCGGGCCTGGTCTACCGTATCAGCAAGATCGTCAGCAAGCGGGGGCAGCTCTGGACGGGGCCCTCTGTGTAGAGCAACTTCATTGGCCTCATCTCTTATGAGGCCGACATCAACAGTGCCCATAGGGGTCTTGAGCTGATCAACGTGCCATATAGGCACTCCTGCGTACCTGCAGAGAGAAAAGATCATGCACGGGAAAGGGTAAGTAGTTGTGACCTTGAAAGCCCTCTCGTGCATGACTGCCTGTAGAAGCCACGTGAAATCCACCTCGAACCCGGCTATCATCGCCGCCATCAATACTGCTCGATCCCATGTAACGATATTATCAGCGGCTGTGGGGGAAAGGCAGTGGCGGACAATCAGCCACAAGAACTTCGCCGTGAAAGTTAGGTTGGCCTTCTTGATGGCCCCCTTTGGCTCAGTCACCCAGTTGGCACCCTCTCCATCAACTGACAGGTGCAGGGCCATCCATATCTTGGTGGTCTCTCTCAGCGATTGCTCGCGCAGGAACTGGCCATCTTTAACAAGCTTCCATCGGTAGTCAAAATCGGCAGTGAGAGGGGTCCGAGTAGCATCTACACTCTCGCCGTATAAAAACCGGTGGATGGTAGGCAGGGAAATGTCGACCTGAACGCCCCATACTCGAACCTGCTCTAGTGGGGCCTATTTGGCGGGGGCAGCCCGTCTATCAATCTATGACCGGAGAGTCGCTACGTAGGATGCGTAGAACTCTTGGACCATTTCTTCACTGTAACGTCCCAACGAACGTGCTGTCCCCTCCAGGTGATGCCTGGTGAAGAGATTTTGGATCTCAGGCATCGTCGCGAGACTCCCTGTAAGGACCCACCTCTCCAATGTGAGTGTTCGAGTCATAACTCCTTTTTCGTTCAGGAACATGGCGTCGGAGTAGACTTGAAATTGCCCGTCGACACACCACCGGTTGGGCTGGTCAGTAGCCGGGCTGAGGGAATGAGCTGGTGATCCTGGTGTGGATTGCGAACTGTCAGCCTCATAAGACGAGGCCGACGCTGCAGCGGTGGTGGGTACGGGAACCTCAGCAGAGCCGGAGGCTTCCTCCGACCACAAAACTCCTAAGGAGCCTGACTCTCCTTCTTCATTTGTGGCTGACCCAGAAGGTATGCCGGTCAGTGTGCGCTCCTCATAAGACTGGGAGGCAGTGACTACGCCGGACGCCACCTTGTTGGGTGTGGCTCTGGTGGAACATGAAGCACGAGAAGGGGTGGAAGTGCCTGGGGGCACATACTCGGGGTCACGCTCATCATCAGAGCCAATGACCATGCGGGCAGACGGGGCGACAGAGTTCGATCGCCCGCGTGCATAGATTCGATCTTGCTTGGGTGCCATAGTAGATAGTACCTGTAAAGGATCAATATTAGTACGAATAATGGCAAACAAGACAAGCAAAACCACACAAAAAAATTAAAATAATATGACATTTCTATAGTAACAGTGAAACATGACGGGCCCGTGACGGCACGTCGTGACTATGACGAACCGTCATGGGGTCCGTCGTGTCTTACTTAGGCTATGTATATATGGAGAACCCTGAAGGAGAGTCTCTGACTAGTATGACGGTATGTGCAGGACGGATCGTCACAGGTACGACGGTCCGTCGTAGGTGTTCGTCAGAAGACACTTGAAAAAAAATGGAGACCCTTAGGAGAGGGGTCTCTGACCGTCATAACGGTCATGCAGGACGGACCTTCTTGGATATGACGGTCCGTCGTACTCGTCTGTTTGAAGACCCTTAGAAAAATGGAGAGAGACCCTTAGAAATAGGGTCTCTGACAACCAGAACGGTTGTACCAGACGGACCATCGTGAAGACGACGGTCCGTCACATGTGTCCGTTGGAGGACACTTAGAAAAAAATGAGAGACCCTCAGGAACAGAGTCAATGACAACTAGAACAGTTGTGCAGGACGGACCATCGTGAAGACAACGGTCCGTCACATGTGTCCGTTGGAGGACACTTAGAAAAATGGAGAGAGACCCTCAGGAACAGGGTCTCTGACAACCAGAACGGTTGTGCAGGATGGACCATCGTGAAGATGACGGTTTGTCACATGTGTCCGTTGGAGGAAACTTAGAAAAAAATGGGCAGTGGGGTGTTAGGGCTTTTGGAACGGACCCTACGACGGTCCTTCGTGGGTACGACGGTCCGTCATCGTGGTCTCATTCTGTAGATCAATGACAGAACTGGGGGTACCCCATTCATACCGATGACTCAAATCGAATTTGTAGTGTTTTTAACCTACATTTGTGTAACCCAAATACCTAGTAAACTAGTAATTGCAAAAGCACCCATGTCTAGGGTTGTAAACACGGCAATTTCAGAGATTTTTAACCTAGGTTAGACAAAATTTATATAAAAGAAATGAACATATCATTAAAAATTAGGCTAAAACTAATTGATAAGCAAAAATGGATGATCAAATGAGTAGAAATTAGAGACACATACCTGAGAATTGGAGAAAAACAAGATGGAAAAGTATTTGGTGACCGAGAAGACACCCACAACAGCAACTCCGACTAGTAGATGATAACTTTTAGGGCTTTGGAGGATTTTGGTTGAACAATGATCGTTTGGTAGAGGGAGAGATTTTGGAAGTTGAAAAGGGAGGGAAATAGGCGGAATAGTGAAGGAATGGGGGTGAAATGAGGGGTTGGGGGAGTTTAAACGGTATGATTTTGAAAAAGACTCCAGCCGGGTCGAGTCGGGTACGCCTCATTAATGACGCGACGACTCCCCGATGATGGTCCGTCTCAATTGTGATGACCCGTCGTTGGGTCCGTCGTGTGTGCCCTAGTTTGAGAATAACAGAAAGGCGTACCTGGCATGACATATGCCTACGACGGTCCATCGTAGGCGCAACGGTCCGTCGCTGTATCCGTCAGTGACTACTGCAGAGTAATTTTCTACAGAATGTCCTGGTGATGTGCCTGCAAATTTAAAACCCATTAGTAGAAAAATGCTACCATTACTAAAAAGACTATAAGTATTGGGTTGCCTCCCAACAAGCGCCTGATTTAATGTCGCGGCACGACTAAGGACACTTGATTACTCAAACTTCATCAAGATGGTATGCCTCGATCACTTTATTCGCCTATTCAGCATGCCCGAAATAGATTTTTATGCGTTGTCCATTCACCTTGAACCGCACACACTCCTTAGTTTCCAACTCAACTACTCCATGAGGGAATAGTTGGGTAACCAAGTAAGGACCAGTCCATTTGGACTTGAGCTTGCCCGGAAACAACCGCAACCTGAAATTGAATAAAAGCACTAAATCCCCGACCATAAACTCTCATTTTTCAATTTTGTTGTCATGGTACTTCTTCATCTTTTCTTTGTATAGGGATGAGCTATCATAAGCTTTCAGGCAAAATTCATCGAGTTCATTCAACCCATTTAACCATTGTTCTGCAGCTTCGCTCCAATCCATTTTCAACTTCTTCATAGCCCACATGGCTTTATGATCTAACTCAATCGAAAGATTACAAGCTTTCCCATATACAAGTTGGTATGGAGAAATACCTATGGGAGTCTTATATGCTGTCCGGTAGGCCCAAAGAGCATCATCAAGCCTCCTTGACCAATCCGTTCTACTAGCGTCCACTATTTTTGACAATATCTGTTTGATCTCCCGATTCGACACTTCAACTTGCCCACTAGTTTGAGGGTGGTAAGGAGTGGCCACATTATGGCGAACCCCATATTTCTCCAATAAACCCTTGAACAATCTATTGCAGAAGTGGGAGCCCCCATCACTAATAATTGCCCTTGGAGTGCCAAAACGAGAGAATATATTCTTTTTTAAGAATGCAGTGACACTCTTCCCTTCATTGTTTGCGAGGGAGATGGATTCGACCCATTTAGATACATAATCAACTGCTACTAGAATGTACTTTATTCCATAAGAACTAACAAAAGGGCCCATAAAGTCAATACCCCAAACATCAAATAACTCAATCACAAGAATGGGGTTTAGAGGGAGCTCTTGCTTTCTTGTAATGCTGCCATCTCGTTGGCATTTGTCACATGATTTAGCAAACTCATGAGCATCTTGATGAAGAGTTGGCCAATAGTAACCACATTGTAATATCTTATGAGCGGTTCGGATACCGCTGTGATGTCCACCAACGGGTGAGGAATGGCATGACTCCAACACACTCAACATCCCACATTCCGGCACACATCGCTGAATAAGACCGTTGGCACAACTCCTATATAAGTATGGTTCATCCCAAAAGTACATGAACTTTTTTCTTTGATAAAAGGACAAGTCCGATGGAACAATATCACTAGGCAGATAGTTCGCAAAATCTGTGAACCATGGGATCAAGTCTTGTGAAGCAGCCAATACATGCTCATCGGGAAAGTATAATCAATGTCAGTCTTATCCCCTAACTCTCTCATAGCTTCATCCTCTAGACGAGACAAGTGACCAGCAACTTGATTTTTAGTTCCTTTTCTATCCATCACTTCAAAGTCAAATTATTGTAGCAGTAATACCCAATGAATCAACCTAGGTTTCACATCCTTCTTTGCCATCAAATATCTCAATGCTAAGTGGTCAGTATGCCCTATAACTCTAGTACCTAGCAAATAGGAGCAAAATTTCTCAAAAGCAAAGACTACTACAAGGAGTTCTTGCTCGGTTACCGTGTAGTTCTTCTGAGCTTCATTTGGGGCTTTACTAGCATAGTAAATGGGGTGAAGGATTTTGTTCTTTCTCTATCCCAATACTACACCAAGCGCCTCCTTACTAGCATCGCACATCACCTCAAATGGACTGTACCAATCCGGAGAAATAATGATAGGCGCAGATACCAATTTTTCTTTTAGCTCACTAAATGCTTTAAGACAGGATTCATCAAAACAAAATTTACAATCTTTCTCCAGCAGTTTGCACAATGGATGTGCAATCTTTGAATAGTCTTTAATGAATCTCCGGTAAAAACCTGCATGCCCAAGAAAGCTTCTCACACCTTTCACAGAGATCGGTGGGGGAAGTATCTCTATTACCTCGACTTTAGCTCGATCAACCTCTATGCCCTTTTCTGAAATGCGATGACCCAAAACAATATCCTCTTTTACCATGAAATGACATTTTCCCCACTTTAGTACTAAATTGCAGTCTTTACATCTCTTAAGGACCTCAGATAAATTGGTCAAACACCGCTCGAATGAATCACCAACCACAGAAAAATCATACATAAAAACTTCTATAGTATCCTCCACCATGTAAGAAAATATCGACATCATACATCTCTGAAATGTGGCGGGTGCATTGCACAACCCAAACGACATTCTGCTGAACGCAAAGGTCCCATATGGACAAGTAAAAGTGGTTTTCTCTTGATCTTCAGGTGCAATAAAAATCTGATTATACCCCGAATATCCATCAAGAAAACAGTACAACCCTTTTCTGGCACGTCTATCCAACATCTAATCCATGAAGGGCATAGGAAAGTGGTCTTTTTCAGTCCATGAATTTAATTTGTGGTAATCCATACACACCTTTCATCTAGTAACCGGTCTCATTGGAACAAGTTCATTTTTTCGTTGGGGACCACAGTCATTCCCCCTTTCTTAGGTACACACTGAACCGGGCATACCCAACTACTATCAGTGATTGGATAGATTACTCCGGCGTCCAACCACTTAATGATTTCCTTCTTCACGACCTCTTGCATAGGAGGGTTTAAGCGTCTCTGGTGCTCAATACTTGGCTTATGATCAGGCATGAGTTGGATTTTATGAGAGCAAATACCAGGAGGGATCCCAATAATGTCCGCAATAGTCCATCCAATAGCTCTTTTGAACCTTTTAAGCACCTTCACCAAACTCTCAACTTGTTGTTCATTCAGGTCTGATGCAATGATTACTGGCAAAGTGTCACCATTTCCTAAGAATTCATACCTGAGTTGAGGTGGGAGAGCTTTTAGTTCTAATTTTGGAGCCTCCTCTATAGATGGTTTCGCGGGTGGGGACTCGCGATTCTTCATATCTAGATCATATTTCTTCGGTTTAAACCGAACATCACCTCGGTCAAGAGCCGCGACTAATGACTCATACTCTTCAATGCAATCGCTATCAAAGTTCATTATCACTGCCGCTAATGCTTCGACACCTAGACGTTCTTCTATTTGTGTCTCAAAGGTCTCACCCATGTTGTAGGATATAGCAGATACCGATTGGAGCTCACCACTCTGCCTCATGGACCTACAAATGTTAAAGGTCACTTCCTCATTGTTCAATCGAAATTTCATCTGCTCCTTTTCCATGTCTACTAAGGCTCTTCCTGTAGCAAGGAATGGCCTCCCAAGAATAATGGGCACTTCAAAGTCAACTTCACAATCAAGAATAACAAAATCTGCCAGAAATATGAACGACTCCACTTTTACTAGCACAACGTGGAGTATCCCTATAGGCCTTTTTACTGTTCAATCAGCCATCAATAGCCGCATCGCAGTGGGCTTTGGATCACCCAAACCCAACTTCTTGTAAATCAAGAGGGGCATAAGATTTATGCTTTCCCCCAGATCACATAATGCTTTCGCAAAATGTAGTAGCCCTATTGTAAAAGGAATAGTGAACGCACCTTGATCTTCTTTATTTTGTACCAGAGATCTTGTAGCAATAGAACTACAATGCTGCATTCTGTCATCATCCTCAAAAGTGACTGATCTTTTCTTTGTAACCAGATCTTTCATAAACTTGGCGTAATCGGGCATTTGTTCTGAAGCTTCTACCAAAGGGACATTGATAGAAAGTTGCTTCAACATTGTTATAAAACGTCGATATTTACCATCCTCGGTCTTTTTCAATAATCTTTGAGGAAATGGGGGTTGTGGCCTAGGCATAGGCGTTACCTTTTTAGGCACTTCAACATCTTTTACAGTGTTATCCTCTACTTCACCATCAACATCTACCACTTTATCAGTATCTTTTGTCACCATTTTCTCATTAGACGACATAGGAGGGTCAATGGTTTGCTTGCCACCGCGAGTAGTAATTACCATACAATGTCCATCATTTTTTGGATTTTGGACAGTGTTGCTAGGAAGAGTGCTCGGTTGCCGTGTGTTCACAGTCGCAGATAATTGGGCCAATTGTAACTCAAGTTGCTTAATCGATATTGCATGTGTATCGACTTTTTGCCAAATACCCACTAATTCATTCCTCAACTCTTTATTGTTCTCATCACTAGCATCAAACCTCCTCATCATTTTGTGCAACATATCCTTAACTCGCACTATACTACCTCCACCATCCCTAGGAGTAACTTCAGGATTTTGAGGAGGAACATAGGGCCCATTCCTGTCATTTCTGTTACCATAGTTACCCCTGTTAAAGTTGTTGTCGCGGTTACAGTTTCCATCTCGGACATAATGACCCTCACGGTTGTAGTTACCTTAGTTCCGACCTTGGTTACCTTGACCTTGGCGCCAATTATCCTGATTAGAGCCTTGGGCACTTGGTCGGAAACCCCCCGTCTGCTCATTTAGCGCATAGGAATCCTCCTCATAATAACACTCATAATTTTGTGGCGGTGGTTTCGACAAGTAGTTGACTGCATTTATCTTTTCTGCACCCCAGTGACATAGTTTAGTACCAACCCAAGCTCAGTTCTCATTTGAGACATTTCTTCACGAATCTCATCTGTGGCTGGGTTGTGAGTGGATAGCACCTGCGAAGGTGTTTCTCCCGGTATCGGACTTCCTAGTACTCCAAGCTTTATTGTTCCGGGAGATTTTCTCTAATTTTTCAGCAATATCAGCATAAGGACACTCCCCATAAGATCCACCTGCTATAGTGTCCAACATCGCTTTATTATTATCATCCTGTCCCCGATAGAAGTATTCGTTCAGTGACTCATCATCTATACAGTGATTTGGAACACTTCTCAGGAATGAGGTGAATTTATCCCAAGAACTACTAACTGACTCTCCTGGTAGTTACACAAAGTTATTCACTCTGTCTTTGTGGTTTAGTTTCTTGGAGACCGGATAGTAGCGTGCTAGAAAACATCCCTTAGTTGGTTTCAAGTGAAGATTGAGTTGTATGGGAGCTCAGTGAACCTTATAGCAGCCTCTCCCGTCAGTGAGAGAGGAAACACTCTGAGCCCTATTACATCTAAATCCAAATCAGGACTCCCTACACAACTTTTACACACTGCCCTTATCTTAGCTATATGGGCATGTGGATCCTCAGAAGGTAGCCCTGAAAACAAACCTCTGGCAGTGAGCATTTGCATCAGGCTACTAGTTACAACAAAGGTGTGGCCTGTGGGTAGAGAAGGTAAGACAAGTGGCCCGTCGGAGTCTGCTATGTTATCATAACCTCTGTAGTATGTTGGGGCCGTGGAAAAGGATTTTGTCCCCTCTGTTGGTGTTCACCCGGAGCATCGGGTAACATCTGACCATGAACATCAACCGGAGCTGGGAGTTCTGGTTTGGGTCATCATCATTTATTCCCAAGTTTTGATTCATATTGCGTAGTGTACGCTCTAATTCGTGATCGTAGGTAAACAAGGGTTCTCTTCCTCTCCGTGTATTTGGCATACGAGGATGATAGTTCTAAAAAAAACAAAAATAGTAAAACAAAGTAAAATAAAGAAAATATCAACTAAACTATAGTAATAAGTTCAAGTTAATCTAAAAGCTATATTTCCCGGCAACGGCGCCAAAATTTGATACGCTCAAACTTATCAAATAAGAAGTAAAGCGGTGGTGTCAAGTAAATAACCCAACTAGTAAGGTTGGGATCGTTCCCACAAGGAAAATAGTTTAGACTTAACTTTAACCTATTATTACTATTGTCGGTCAATTACTTCCTTGGAAAACAAAAACAATAAAAGGGGGGTTTCTATTTCTAAATGAATGAAAATAACTAATGAAATTGAAAGAGACACTTAACAACTTTAAATGTTGGAATTTAATCAATTAATCAACGTAACTAGGGTTTACGTGTTCCCCACAGGTTCATAACTTGATAATTCTAACTATAACAATTCTTTCCTAGTATCTTGCATGCAAAGTGATAAGCTATGCATTTCTAAATACTTGGTCCGGCATCTAGAAAATCTCACTCCGCACCTTAGTCCGTCTACGTGTGTTGCTATCCTAACCCTTATCTTTACCTCATATTAAGCATCGTGTTCGATATTTGACTAAGTTATTACCTCACACCAATCAATACTAGCCTATTAGATAGTATACACTAAATTTATGTTGATAATTCTTTTCCTATTATCTACCTCCTTGGTCCGGCAAGTAGCATTAAGGCGAGTTCTAACGTTGTCCATCCGCTAAAAAGACTTCAAAGCGAAAGAATTATTAATAATTGCAAGACACTATTCTAGAATTGTTATTTCTGTTAGGTTTTATCTCATTATTTGCCTATGGTTCCCATAACCCTAGTTATGGAGTTTAGTTACTCATAGACATAATCACAATTTTCAAATATATTAGATAAGAATTCATGTACTTACTTCAATGAGAAAGAGTAAAATCCCAAAGTTCACTTGATTAATCAGCAAAAATCACCCACAATCAATGATAAAAGTCTCAAAATAATCAATAATCTCTCAAAGAGGTTACAAATTAATCAAGAGTCTAACACTAATACACAGAGTCTAATAATGATCCAGAGTCTATCCTCAAAAACGAGGTTTTTCGAACTATTTATAGAAAATAAAAACCTAGTTAAACATGGACTCTATTTGCTGGAAATCTGTCAAATTGCGGCTGGGTGGACGGACCTCGCGATGGATTGTCGTGGTCACGATGGACCGTCATGGATTCCGTCGTCCCATACTTGATGAAATTTCTTTTGCTGCTCTCTTCATTACCCTCTACGGCAAGTATGACGGACCGTCAAAGGCACAACGGTCCGTCGAGGGTCTTCGTTCCAAAACACTTAAACTCTTGGAATATGAGTACTGGGATTACTTCTCTGAACTTCATGACGAACCTACAGGATGGACCGTCATAGACACGATGGACCGCCATGGACTCCGTAACCCCACACTTGGTCAGACTTCCCCATCTTTCTTCAACATCTGCACTACGCTGGCACCTACGGACCGTCACAAGCATGACGGACCGTCACAAGATCCGTAGGTGGTCTCTTCTGCATTTCTTCGCTCAAAAACCTCCGCATACATCTTTGAACAGATTTCCTGCAAATAAAGAGAAACTTATATAAAAATTAGCACAAAAGGCTTTTGAACAGACTAAACTTAAGGAAAAAGTATTAATAATACCGTGAAACCTTGGTATATCAACCAACACATGTGCAAGAACATGTGCAATACATGTGAAGAAGCCACCAAAGGAGGGGACCACCCTAACAAAATTTGGTTAGGGTAGTTAGAGGGAAAACATGCACTAGCGACCACATATGGGGCCTTACTTCCTAACAAATTCTAGACTCTAAACTACTACCCTAAATAGATAAATAACCTAGTACCAAATGAAATAAACAAATTAGTTCACCCGACAACCTAAGACTTAACCCGGTGACACTAACCTAGTAACTAATCAAAGAGACAACCTAGTACCTAACCTAGGATGGTGCAAAAGGTTGGTTTTGGTCCTAACGACTTAAGGATACTTTAGTAGTTACCATTGGTTACTTAATTGATTAATTTAGCAACTTAATTAATTATTTTAAAAGGTCAAAACTGAAACCACAAAGCAATTTAAAATTTTAATAAGACAAGAAAATGACAACCTAGAACCTAACCTAGGATGGTCCAAAGGATAAGTTATGGTTATAACAACTTAAGGATACTTTTGTAATTACACTAGGTCACTTAATTAATCAAATTATCCATTTAATTAATTAAATTAAAGGGGTCAAACCGAAATTCTTGCACTAACCTAGTACAACTCAAGAAACATCCTAGTACTTAACCTATGATGGCCCAAAAGGGTTAATTTTAATTCCAATGATATAGGGGCACTTTAGTATTTACTCTAGGTCCCTTAATTAATTAAATTATCCATTTAATTGATTAATTTAAAGCGGAAAAATGAAATTCTTAGGAAAAATGTAAGATTTAACCACGTATTGAGTTTTCCTAGTTTTAGTCAATCTAGGAGGGGCTTTTTAGTAATTAGTTAATTAATTTATTTAATTAAATTATTAAACCCTAAGTTTAATGAGTAAATATCAGTTCCTAAGACTTATAATCAAGTTCAAACTCGTAGAAAAGGCGATGCAAAAACAGTAAGCAACGAACGAAAGAAAAAGGCAGAAAATTTATCAATTTCTCTAAGGCAATTTCAAGGTTTCATTCAAGGTTGTATTTGTATATTAAGTTATAAATAAGGTATGGGTTTATATCGTGGATATATTTATCCAAGGGAACATTTCTTTCCAACGATTCAAAGATCTTAAAAACTAGGGTTGTTCCTGTGTTCTCGTCGAACTCTTTGTCTCTAGTCTCCTTTTCGATTACAAATTGAATAGGTTAGAGATCATGCTGTTGGTATGTGGCGCTGGAAGATCTTATGTGTAATGTTATTTAATTATGAATGACTATTAACCCTTGAAGTTGTTATCGTATAAAGTTAAGTGCTTAAAATGTGAATATTGAATCGACAATGTGTTAGCTACACTCGTAATTATTTAAGTGTTAATGTGCTTGTCTAAATTTTGTATTGCTATTATCATGAAGTTGTCAAGGTCTTAATTTTATCAAAAGTTAATATGATTCTGTCCAATATGTCTTGAAAATGTTACCCTAAGGTCATGATCCAAGATTGGTTCAGAGAATGATACTATGTTAAAATGTGTCCAAAAATGTTAAGTTTGAAGATGATTACGGTTTGTTGTGCATACCTACTGCCAATGTGACTTGTTGATGATGTTATGTTAGTTAAATGAATAATGTATCGAATTGAGTATGATTGAATGAAACTTGGGCTCATGCTAATAAAGAAGGTTATGAAGTCTATAGCCAATTGCTTATACAAATATTTATCTTATGCCAATCTTATATAGCCAAAAGATTGAAATGGTAACCCAAGTAATTTAATGAATGTAAATGGCTATAAGTTTATGTTTTAAATGACTAAAAATATTGTATAATGAATAAAATACATATCCAACCAAGCATGAAATAATGCAAAATTGTCCTATGCCAATAAAGATGGTCGTATAATCTATACCCAAATGTTTATGCCAATACTAATCATATGCCAATGTTCTGTAGTAAGACTATCTAATATATTATAATCACTTCTAAAGTAATTCAATGAATCCATAACCAAGGGCATGCCATGCATTGGCACAGCTCCCAACATGCTCTAAAAGAATGAACTATGAACATATGTAGCTTAAGTGCTCATTGTCCATAAACAATAAAATGAAGCTACTGCACTAAAGAAAAGAAGTAACATGAGTTATATTATAATTAAAGGGGTCTAAAATAAGTAAGTGACTAGAATGGGGTGTTAAAGAAAGTGAGACAAGTCTTACTCACGCCTAAGTTAATAAATTAAAAGTATACTGACGAATGAAGGCGTTAGAACGTGTGAGACTAGTCTCATTATCACATAAGGATGATATGTATGGACAATTCACATTCATCAATGTAAATTAAGGATGATATGTAAGGACTATTCACATTCATAAATGTAAAGTAAGGATAATAAGTAAGAACAATTCACATTTCATCAATGTAAAGTAATGATGACAAGTCATCAAAAGAGTAAGTAAATCTCAATCTAGAAGTAAACTTCCATGACGCTTGAGTCAACTCTAAAAGATAAAGAAGATAATGAAAGGGAGCATAACACTGATAGACTAGTTATGAGAAAATAATGGGCACATCCAAATAAGATTGGCTTATAATGACTTCTTATATGATGGCAATAAAGGGAAGTAGAAAGCAATGTTAATGAAATACCTCATAACTTCCCTTAGTTAAAAGTAATTAAATAAATGGGATGACTAATATTGAATGGCTTATGAAACGTGAAGAATATATAGTGTAAAGAATGACTTACTATAAGTTAGGGAAATCATTCCTTAGTGCTTGGATTACTTACATCGATTCATTGTGGGTATGGGACTATAATGAATCATTGCACTTGTATGTAAAACATAGGACCAAAGGAATTGTTGAACAACACAACAGGAAGAAAGAGACTGAAAAATAACTAAGGCTTGTGCCAGTATTGGAGTATGAATAGATGCCTCAAGGTATATAAACATGGTTAATAACCAATTAATGGGCATAACCAATAAAGATTGGCTTAAAAATACATTCATAACCAATTTAAGAATGAAATATTTGACATGTAAGTAAGGTAGACAATAATGGAGCATGGATTATGAATAAACTAAAAAATGGGCATAGCCAATAAAGATTGGCATATATATATAATCATATCCAAAGGAAATAAGAATGAAGAATCTAAAGTGGAGTAGCCAAATCATCTCCTTGGTCTTGTGTAAGTGAAACATAAGAACAAAGGAGATCATTTAACTACACAACAACAAGAAGAAAAAGACTGAAAATAAACTAAGTGTACAAAGAGGACCTCTCGGGTTCAAAAAAGATCAAAATCACAAATCTTTGCCCGAGTTGTTCTAAAATTATGCTGATGATATTAATGTCTTGTAATCATACATAAAATGAGTTGTGTGCTTTAAAATTCATTAAAATACTTCATATTCATACCATATTTCACAACTAACTATTTAAGAAAGTCTGGTTACTACACTTTCTAGAAATAACATGTTGTTTAGGAAGAACTTTCCTTCACCATGCATCTATGTGTGCATGCACCCATACTTAGTTCAAGTGGTGTAATAACCCTATACAATTTACTATTTTTTATAGGTGTAGGTCAGAGGACAGATTGACGACACATGCGGCGGTTTGGAGTTCAACGTTTCTCCAGACCATTTGGTAGGTCCTCTTGATTTCGAGGATGCTACAACTTAGTCTAGTGTTAAATATAGACATATCTAGTGCATATTTTCTCTAGAGTTTCCTTCATAGTTTATTTCAAAGCTTTTTGTAATAAGGTCGTTTTTGACAAACGTATTTATGATATATTCATAATCTGTTTTGAATTGATTCTTATGATAGATGGTTGTTTCATGTACGTTGACATTAGTATATGATGCACTTATGTATTAACTATATGAAGTCTATGTAAACTTCATACTTGTAAAAAAGTTTTAAATTTTCTAATAAAATTAACCATATGAATGTGATGAATGCTAGAAGAGGCTTGCTTGAGACCTTTGAGAGATCAATGACATTGGTTGCGATTCGGATTCAAGAATTCTGGTCGTGAAAAACATGGTATCTAAACATGAGGTTAAATTACCTAGAATCTAAAGATGAATAGAACCACATTGCATAGTTTCTAGCCGTTGTTTGTGAAGCGCGCCACAATCATGACTTTAAGAATACTCGATGATAGGAAATTCTTCCTTCTTCTACTCTTTATCATGCTATCTAGAGCTTTGACACTTTGTGTCAATATAAGTATCTAACTTCCTTCTTGTGTGAACGCGTAAAATGAACCGTTTCTAATAAGTACTCCCATAGGAGACAGTGTTAAGGCCGAAAGGGTATGTAGAGATGTAGATGGCATAGTGGTAAGTCCCTTTGAAATTAAGTTGGGCGTCATTAGGTTCAAATCTTAAGGCCAACAAGATATTATCTAAGAGGTTAGAAATATTCTTTCTAAGTCTGTTTTATGTTTAAGAAACTTTGAGGTTAAGTGCTTTAGTTTATTTGGTGTGGTGAGTCCCTAATCGTATGTCTTATAATAGCACTGTGTGAGCTGAAACAAAGTTACGTTGCTGTTTTTATGTAGCATAGGCATATTTTTTTTGTTGCATGATTTGTGATGTGCATAAAGTTAAGTGTGACTAATAAGGAAATTCCTCAATCTCAAATATGAAGCTTCAAATAAGATTGAAGGTTATGCATCATCCAAATAAGTGAATTAGATATAAACAAAAGAGAAACGTTTAAGCATGATAGAGTAACTTTCGAAAATCACCCTCTTTGTTTAAATGATGTGTAAGTGTCACTCGGGGATTAATGTTCCTAAGGGGGAAAATAATGTAGCATTCCGGGAAATTTATATCTAGTGAAGAGCCCAATAGGTCTTTAATAATGCGTATTAGGGATATATAGGCATTCCAATGCCGGAAAATAATGTAACATTCCGGGAAATTTTATATCTAGTGAAGAGCCCAATAGGTCTATAATAATGCGTATTAGGGATATATAGGCATTCCAATGCCTAATATTGAGAAATATTGGGCATAGTTTAGATATTGGCTAATGGAAAATAGATAATTTCTATATAATACCCAATAAGCAAAACATTGGGCATATTAGAAAATATTGGCTTAAAAGGTGTTAGCCATATATCTAAATTTTAATGAGATTCTTTAGGAAATGTACCTACAATGAAAACCCTAAGATAAAATTAAAAAATTCATAAGTTGAAAACACATTACGTACTAGATATCCAAGTGTCAAGCCTAGTACCCTAAGTACATAACTATTTAAAATGATCATGTAGAGTGAGCAGTGCCCAAGGACTTAGTGAGGGTACTCGGGACAATAACTAAACATTCTAAAAGAAACCATAAATAATAGTTTATTAGGAAAGTACGAACAACACATGTGCAAGACATGTGAAGAAGCCGCCAAAGGAGGGGACCACCCTAACCGAATTCGATTAGGGTAGTTAGGGGGAAAACGTGCTCAAGGGACCACTCCATGTGGGGACTAACTTCCTAACCAATTCTAGACTCTAACCTACTACCCTAAATATATAAATAACCTAGTACCAAACGAAATAAACAAATTAGTTCACCCAACAACCTAAGACTTAATCGGGTGACACTAACATCGTAAATAATTAAAGAGACAACCTAGTACCTAACCCAGGATGGTCCAAAAGGTTGGTTATGATCCTAACGACTTAGGGATAATTTATTAGTTACCCTAGGTTACTTAATTAATTAATTTATAAGCTTAATTAGTTATTTTAAAGGGTCAAAACCTAAATCACAAAGCAATTCCAAGATTTCGGTTAAGACAAGAAAAAGATAACCTAGTACCTAACCTAGGATGGTCCAAAGGATTAGTTACAGTTATAACGACTTAGGTATACTTTAGTAATTACCCTAAGTCACTAAATTAATTAAATTATCCATTTAATTAATTAAATTAAAGGGGTAAAACTGAAATTCTTACACGAACCTAGGACAACTCAAGAAATATCATAGTACTTAACCTATGACGGCCCAAAAGGGTTAATTTTAATTCGTATGATTTTGGGGCACTTTAGTAATTATGCTAGGTCCCTTAATTAATTAAATTATCCATTTAATTAATTAATTTAAAGAGTAAAAACAAAATTCTTTGGAAAAATATCAGATTTGACCAAGTATTGTGATTTCCTAGTTCTTGTCAATCTAGGAGGGGCTTATTAGTAATTAGTTAATTAACTTATTAAAACCTAATTTGAATGATTAAGGATAAGTTCCTAAGACTTATAATCAATTTCAACCTCATAGAAACAGCGACGCTAAAACAATAAGCAACGAAAGAAAGAAAAAGGCAGAAAATTTATCAATTTCTCTAGGGCGATTTCAAGGTTTCTTTAAGGTTTCATTCAAGGTTATATCCATATATTATGTTCTATATAAGGTATGGGTTTATCTTCTAAATTTCATTATCCAAGATCAATTTCTTTCCAATAATTCAAAGTTCTTGAAAACTATGGTTGTTCCTGTGTTTTCATCGAACTCTTTGTCCCTAGTCTCCTTTTCGATTCCGTATTGAACAGTTTAGAGATCACGCTATTGGTATGTGTATATGGATGATATTATGTGTAATGTTCTTTAATTATGAATGTGGATTAACCTATGAAGTTGTGATCGTATAAAGTTAAGTGCTTAAAATGTGAATATTGAATCAATGATGTGTTAGCTACACCCGTAATTGTTTAAGTGTTAATGTGCTTGTCCGAATGTTGTATTGCTATTATCATGACGTTGTCAAGGTGTTAAATTTATCAAATATTAATAAGATTCTTTCCAATATGTCTTAAAAATGTTACCCTAAGGTCATGATCCAAGATTGGTTAAGAGAATGATACTATGTTAAGATGTGTCCAAAAATGTTAAGTATGAAGATGATTACGGTTTGTTGTGCACACCTATTGCCAATGTGACATGTTGATGATGCTTTGTTAGTTAAGTGAATAATGTATCCCAAATTGAGTATGATTTAATGAAACTTTTGCTCATGCTAATAAAGAAGGTTCTGTATCTATAGCCAATTGCTTATACCAATATTTATCTTATGTCAATCTTATATAGCCAAAATATTGAAATTGTAACCCAAGTAATTCAATGAATGTAAATAGCTATAAATTTATATTTTGAATGACTAAAAATATTGAAGAATGAATAACATACATATCCAACCAAGCATGAGTAAATGTAAAATTGGCCTATGCCAACAAAGATGGTTGTGTAATCTATACCCAAATGTTTATTCCAATACTAATCATTTTCCAATCTTGTGTAGTAAGAGTATCAAATATACTATAAGCACTTCTAAAGTAATTCAATGAATCCATAACCAAGGGTATGCCATTCATTGGGACGACTCTCAACTTGTTCTAAAAGAATGAACTATGAACATATGTAACTTATTGAAGAAAGTGCTTATCATCCATACACAATGAAATGAAGCTACTGCACTAAAGAAAAGAAGTAACGTGAGTTATAACATAATTAAAGGGTTCTAAAATAAGTAAGTGACCAGAATGGGGTGTTAAAGAAAGTGAGACAAGTCTTACTCACACCTAAGTTAATATGTTAAAAGTATACTCACGAATGAAGGCATTAGAACGTGTGAGACTAGTCTCATTATCAACTAAGGATGATATGTGAGGACAATTCACATTCATCAATGTAAATTAAGGATTATATGTAAGGACAATTCACATTCATCAATGTAAAGTAAGGATAATATGTAAGAAAAATTCACATTTCATCAATGTAAAGTAACGATGACAAGTCATCAAAAGAGTAAGTAAATCTCAATCTAGAAGTAAGCTTCCATAATGCTTGAGTCAACTCTAAAAGATAAAGAAGATAATGAAAGGGAGCATAACACTGATAGACTAGTTATGAGCAAATAATGGGCACATCCAAATAAGATTGGCTTATAATGACTTCTTATATGATGGCAATAAAGGGAAGTAGAAAGCAATGTTAATGAAATACCACATAACATCCCTTAGATAAAAGTAATGAAATAAATGGCATGACCAATATAGAATGGCTTATGAAACGTGAAGAATATATAGTGTAAAGAATGACACACTATAAGGTAGGGAAATCATTCCTAGTGCTTGGATTACTTACATCGATTCATTGTGGGTATGGGGCTATAATGAATCATTGCACTTGTAAGTAAAACATAGGACCAAAGGAATTGGTGAACAACACAACAACAAGAAGAAAGAGACTGAAAAATAAACTAAGGCTTGTTCCAGTATTGGAGTATGAATAGATGCCTCAAGGTATATAAACAGGGTTAATAACCAATTAATGGGCATAACCAATAAAGATTGTCTTATAAATACATTCATACCTAATTTAAGAATGAAATATTTGACATGTAAGTAAGGTAGGAAATAATGGAGCATGAATTATGAATAAACTAAAGAATGGGCATAGCCAGTAAAGATTGACATATATATATGATCATACCCAAAGGAAATAAGAATGAAGAATCTAAAGTGGAGTAGCCAAATCATGTCCTTGGTCTTGTGAATTTCTTACTCGATTCATTGTAGGTATAGGACTACAATGAATTATTGCACTTGTATGTGAAACATAAGATTAAAAGAAAATCATTGAACTACACAACAACAAGAAGAAAAAGACTGAAAAATAAACTAAGTGTACAAAGAGGACCTCTCGGGTTTAAGAGGATCAAAATAATAAATCTTTGCCCGAGTTTTTCTAAAATTATGTTGATGATATTAGTGTCTTGTAATCATACATTAAATGAGTTGTGTGCTTTAAAATTCATTAAAATACTTCATATTCATACCATATTTCACAACTAAAGATTTAAGAAAGTCTGGTTACTGCACTTTTAAGAAATGCTATGTTGTTTAGGAAGAGCTTTCCTTCACCATGCATCTATGTGTGCATGCACCCATACTTAGTTCAAGTGGTGTAATAACCCTATAGGTGCAGGTAAGAGGACAAATTGATGACACTTGCGACGGTTTGGACTTCAGCGTTTCTCCAGCACATTTGGTAGGTCCTCTTGATTTTGAGGATGCTATAATTTAGTCTAGTATTAAATATAGACATAGCTAGTGGATATTTTCTCTAGCGTTTCCTTCATAGTTTATTTCAAGGCTTTTTGTAATAAGGCCGTTTTTGACAAACGTATTTATGATATATTCATATTCTGCTTAGAGTTGATTCTTATGAAGAGTTTTGCCTGCAACCTCTGAGAGGTCAACGGCGCCGAACGGGATCGGGATTCCAGAATCCGGGTCGTGACACTTCCACTGATTACGTCTTATTTGAATAGAAGAACTTTACTCAACTTTCATAGTGTAAACCCAATAGAATACTGAAACTAAATCATTAAACCCAATCTATTTTAATCAGACAATCACAATAACAATATCAAAAATAAACTTCCTGCTTACCCAAAAGAAAGAGATTGCTCAGACATGACTTTCAATATCAAGAAAACAAAATACAAATTAGTACTTATTTTTCCTTTCCATTCTAGTTTACCCAAAAGAAAGAAAATACTCAGGCATGCATGAATTGTGCCTTGAAACAAAGAGAAGGTTCAATTGAACTTTTTCCTTTCCTCCTTCGACTTTAGAGAACCCTATCCCTATATAATTTAAATTGGGTTAGAGAAATTATATGTGGAATCGAAAATACAAATACCCAGAAAGGGATTTGAGTACATACCTGAGTTTTCTTCCTTCCTTTTTACATATTTGAGCAAATAACTTTGAGTTTAATTCATTCCTTTTCCAAGATTGAGCAAAGTAATCTGAGTTTTTTTCCTTTTCACAAATTGGAACAAGATTTTGTTCCTTCTCCCTTATACCTTTTCATAGAAAACCCATTTGAGCTGAGAAAAGTTCTTATTTTAGTTTAAGCTGATAAAAAAAAACTCATTTTACTGTTTTGTTTTATTTTTACTAGTTTTTTTAAATAAATATATACAGTGTCAAACTAGTCACTACAAATATATTTAGAGACGACATGAATAAGACGCTGCTAAATATTTGGTGCCATAATTTTTATTCAGAGGGAGTTATAATTTCTGGTTTAGTGACAACTTTAAGATGTGACACAAAATAGGTCGCTGCTAAAGAAAAATGTTCAGCAGCGAGCACAAGTGTCGCCACTGAATATGTAGCTTCTGTAGAAAAAAACAAAATCACCACTAAATATCGCCACAATAAGTGTTATTTCTTGTAGTGCTCATTGGTAACGATAAGAATCAAATTCACATTCAAAATATGAGCATCAAAATAATCTGTTAGCAGTCTTTCAATTTTTTCAAGAAGTTTATGCACTATTTCGGTTAGGGTTGGAATCTCTAGCTTTGTTAGGACATATTGTATCAGATATAGACATTGCAGTTGATACTCAAAAGATTGAGGTCGTAAATATTTGTCCTAAAACCATGACTTCTACTGAGGTTTGTAGTTTGTGAGGGTTAACTAGGTATTACAAAAGGTTTGTAGAGGGGTTTTATTCACCTTCAGCCCCATTAATTAAGATGAATCAGAAAGCATCTAGGTCGGTGGACTAATGCTTGCGATCATAGATTCCTAGAGTTGTACGTGATGTGTTCTAAAGCAACATGGTAAGTTTATCACAGTTGCTACATGGAAATTAAGGAAGAATGACAATAACTATCCGACCCACCATTTAGAGTTGGGTGCAATTGTGCATGCGTAAAGATTTGTAACATTATTTGTATAGTGTTCATATTGAGTGCTTCATAAATCAGAAAAGCCTTCAATATATCTTCAGAAAGAAGGAATTAAATCTTCGATAATGTCAATGTATTAGGTTACTGAAAGAGTACAACGTGGATATTCTATATCATTTAGGAAAGATGAATGTGGTAGTGTATTCCCACAGTTGAATATCTATGCGTAGTTTATCCTATGTAGATGTTGAGAAGCGAGAGTTACATTAGTTAGATAGTTTAGGAGTCAGATTGTTCGAGAAAGACGATAGTGGGGTAAATATTCAGGACACGACAGTATCTTATCTAGTTGTAGAAGTAAAAGCACGGAAAAAGAGGATCCTATCTTAGAGCAGATCAGACCCAAGGCTCACGATCAACAATCTTTAGCATTTGATATAGAAGGAGATGGAGTCTGGAGTCCTCAGATAGAGCAGTCGATTGTGTGTTCCAGATGATGCATGACTTCGACATAAGATTATTGTAGAGAGACATAATTCCCATTATTCTATTCACCCTAGTTTGACGTAGATATACCATGATATTAAGGAGGTATATTGGTGGAATTGGATGAAAAAGGACGTTGCTATGTTTTTTGCATAGTGTCGAACTGCCATTAAGTGAAGGTTGATTACCAAAAGTTTGTTCAGCTAGTTCAATAGATAAATATTCCTTTAGGTATGAGAAAGTAATTAATATAGATTTTATTAAGATAATTTGGGAGAATTTTCTAACAACCCAAATCCAAAAAAGGTCATACTCAGATGTGCAACGAAGGGAGTTAGGGTTTTGTTTCGATGAATAGGTATTCTTAAAAGTCTCCCCTATGAAGGGTGTTATGAGATTCGGCAAAAATTACTTGCTTAGTCCAAGATTCAGTGGACTATGCTGGATCCTTCATAGGGTAGGGCGATTGTCTTATGAGTTAAAATTACTATCAGGACTAGATTTGTTCATCCAAGTATTCATATATCGATGATACAAAAGTGTGTACGAGACCCTTCTCTAGTGGTCCCAGTTAAGGATGTTGTAATAACAGAAGAGTTGTCCTAAAAGGAAACTCAAGTCTCCATACTAGATCGCAGGTTCATAAATTGAGGAACAAAGAGGTGGCTTTTATTAAAGTATTGTCGACAAACAAGAATACAAAAGAGGTAACCCGAGAAGCTGATGATGGAATGAGGTTGAAATATCCTCACTTCTTTCATACCCAAGGGTAATGGACTATCAGTTTATATTAATGTAGTGAGGTAAGATGCCTACCTTATTACTTTACATTGTTTATTATTTTTATGGTTGTTGTCATAGTATTTTTCCTCGTATTGCTGCGAGATAGTACTTATCTATTTAAGTCATCACGTCAGATGCATAAGTTAGAATTTTTGGATTTCAGATTCTAGATAGTCACATTTATGGATGATAATCTACCTTAATTTTTGATACTCCTAAGGATTTATCCACGTGACTCAGAATTTTCATTTGAGTGCAACTTTTCGAAGGGGAGGGGGGGAAGGATGTAACAACCCCACTTTTCAAATTATCTAAATTAACTCGTAACTTCGTGGAAAGAAAAGGAGGGTGGATAATAAATTAAGAATTATGTGGTATTTTATATTTTAAATTTTCAAGGGTTGTATCTCGAGTTTTTAGGTTAGGTAAGTGGCAAAATAAAAGTTGACGAACATTATCATAAGTTCCTTTTTAAAGAATTCTCTTAATTATGGGTCATATATCATGGAGGTTTTCTCCAAATATTTGGGGTGTTTTGGGGAACACGATACATCAAATCGAAGGTCAATGAGTCTAGTGTCTAAAACATAAAACCCTCCATTCATACAACTTAAGAATAAAGAGATATTTGCATTTTTACAAGACTTCACTAGCAGGCACGTGAGATGGGGACCTCGGTCGGTGGAACATTTTATATATCATTTTCTTTGACTTTTCTTCGTGAAGAAACATAAAACATATAAAATCCACTTCTAGGATCAACAAAACTATAAATTTTCTTAATGTAAGTCCTTGATGGAAGTTTTTCTACGAGTTAAGCTCATCATCATGGTATAATTTCTTTCTTTGATTTCACAGTATATCTTACTTTGTAGTTTTGACATCAAGGGTTTGGAAATATTTGAGGTTTTTGAGGTGTATTACAAACTTAAGATCAAGCAGAACATACTATTTAAACCCTTGAGGATATGTTTAGGCCTTTGGTGGAGTTTTCTTATAATAATCGCTTTCATTCATCCTTCTTCATGGATCCCTATGAATCCTCGCGTGGTAGTGGGTGTAGGTCTTCTAAGGGTTGTTTGAAGTGGGTAATCCATCGCTTCTTGGTCCCGATTTGATTTATAAGACTTTGGAGAAAGTTCATATCACAAGGAACCGGTTGCAAATCACCTATAGTTGGTAAAAGTCTTATGCCAATCATAGGAGGAGGAAGCTGGAGTTTGAGGAAGGTGATAAGGTGTATTTGATAATTTCACCCATGAAGGGGGTTGTTAGATATGGAAAAAAGGGAAGTTGAGTCCTCGTTATGTGGGTCCCTATAAAATTTTTCAAAGGGTTTGTAAGGTTTCCTATGAATTGAAACTCCCTAGTGAATCGGATTGGGTTTATCCAATTTTACATGTTTCTATATTGAAGAAGTGTATCAGTGATCCCGAGTCCATTCTTCCTATTGAGGGTCCTGGTGTCAAGGATAACCTCTCCTATGAGGAGGTTCTTGTTCAAATCCCTTATAGTCAAGTAAAGAGGTTGAGACATAAATAGGTGGTTTCTATAAAAAGTGTTATGGAAAAATCACCTAGTTGAGGGTGCAACATGGGAGGCCGAGGTCGACATGAAGTCCCGTTACCCTCATCTTTTTGATAATTAACGTTAGTAATCCTTTTTAACAATATAAATATGACTAGAAATTGAAGTTTATTTATTTTTTGTGAAGTCTTTCAAAAATGTGCATTCTGAATCATGTTACAATAAGTTATAGTGAATTTGGTGGATAAAACATGAAATTTTTCCGTTTGGTTTGTTTGAGTTATGTTGTGAATTTTGACATGGTTAGTCTTAGTGAAAAGTTATGTGTCATGTTGATAAATGAAATTTGTGCTAATTGACTCATCTAATGTATGTTGAATTCATGTGTGTTGTGAGAAGGAAATTCCTCATGATGAAGTGTTTGAGCTTTATGTGTGGTAATTGATGTTTTGAAATTGCCTTGTTCAAATGATATGAATTATGTTGTTTTGATATTTTTGATTGGTTGGGCTGCTAGTCTTGAGTCTATTCCTTCGTTCAACAGAATTTTAGTGTCATCCGGGGACGAATATTCAAAGGGTGGGGGGGGGGGATAGAGTACTATTTCAAAAATCCAAGACTTGTCTTAAAGCCTAAAATAGGTGTATTGAGGTCTAGACATTGTTTTTAGGACTATAATAATGAATATACATCATTTAAGAAGTTTAGAAACCAAAATGTCTAAGAACATCCATGACGTTTGGAAATTTAGTTCAAGGACGTACTAGCGTGCCTTAGCCTATTTTATTAGCTTTTAGGAGTCAGAAATTCATTAAATTAGGTGAAAGAGTCCGGGTAAGAATCCCAAAGGACCCAACCAAGAATCATTGAGAAAGACCCTCGCACGTAGGAGGCAACACTACCTAGGCAGTGTGCAACTTGGGAAGGCAAAAGATGACTCGTGTGTGGATCGACGGGGTGTCGATGCCAACCTCCATTCCACACTTAGCCAAAATGGTGATTCCCTCACCTGCAAAAGTCTCTTACCAAAACAATGAGTGTGCAGGATGGAGGGGGTACCAATCATCGACTTTGATGGCCCATCGATAGGGGTCTCGTTTGTGAGGGTCAACGTTTCCTGCATATTTTAAGTTAGCTTCATTTAGTTAGTTAATGGGTTAGGTGGTTAATTAGGGGTTTAAGGGAGTCTAATTATGTTAATTAAGCCCCCATATAGATACCCCAACTCTCATTAGACTAAACACACCTTACAAAATAAACTCTCTCTATTCTCTCTCCTTTTCTCTCTAGTGGAAGACACCATTGAAAACAAGCTAGGGGAGGTTTTTGGGGATTGAAAGGAATGAATTCACCATAAAATCTTCATCAAACGTTAAGGTATGGGATATATTTCACCTTTGAGACTTATTTCCTCAAAAGGCTCCTTGAAAGTATTTCTAAAAGTTGAGTTTTCAAGTGGGTTTCATGCAATTATGAATTTGATGTTATGGACTGCGTTGTTTATGATTTCTTTAGGATATAATGAAAATATTAACATGCATTTTAACTTGATTATGATAATTTGTGATGGTTTTGATCTAAATAAAAGAACATGATCCTTAATCCTTAACCCTAGATTTGATCTTGATGTGAATTAGGTTGTGATTGATTCAATTGACTTGAATATTGGTTAAATTGAATATTAGATAATGTTTTTAAACTAATCATGATCAAATTAGGATGATTTGTATCCTTCTATACTAGTTCTTGAGAAGTGATCTAGGTTATGAGAATTGACTTAAGTATCTTGTCTTAAGCTTTGATTTAGTATTGAATTATGGTGTAGTGACTCTTCTAGCTTTGTTATATGTTAATCACTGAATTATGATTATGTTATGACCTAATTGGGTTGAAGAAAGGGTTGATGGTAAGACCTTGATGATTAATTATGAAGGAGACTTCGTAAGTATTTTAATCTCTATTCCTTACGTCAACTTGTGGTTAATTGTGATTAAGTCATGATGTTGCTTTTTAGTATGCCTTATTTAGGATTGATAGGATGGTATGATGTTGTATTGAAATGTCTTGATTATGGTTTTGAGGTTTATTAAGATATAAATTTTATAAGGAGGGCGATGCTTACCAATGTGCCTTATTATGAAGTGATACATAATGTGTTGGTCACAACCCTAAAAATGGATATGTTAAGTGATACTTTATGTTTCTTGAATGCCTACGATTAGACCGGGTTCACACGGATTGATGCACGTAGAACCAGACCTCGGAACCCTTGCTACAACCAAGCCAACTAACTTGTGGATTTAGTTGATCTAGGAAAGATTGGGTCCAACCATGTAGGGCTCTCGAATACGAAGATTAACTCAAAGGAGTCTTTACCGGACTTAAAAAAAGGAAATGTTAGGTTAGAGGGTCTAGGGGTAAAATGGTCATTTCATGGCTAAGTGTAGTATAGTAATTACCCTAAATATATGATTAAATATTTAATTAATAAGGTGCAGGGGCATTTTGGGGAGAGAGGGCCAACATTGGGCTCTTGAAGTGAAGTCTTGCTCCACCCGGGTTCGAACCTAGGTGGAAGCGATGAATTAAATTGTTTTTAATTTAAGTTGGAAAATTAATGTAATTAATTTCTATTTATTATTAATTAGATTATTTAAAATTAAAGGAAATCATATTTTTAATAATTAAATAAAAACCTTATTTGACTATATCCTAAATTAGACTCCTAATCCTAAGAAAACTCTTCTCTCCCACGCTCATCTATCTCTCACGTCTCTATCACTCTAAGTCACGTTTTTTATGCCAAAATAACTTCAAAAACATTAGGTAAACAAAAGTTCTTAACACTTGAAGAAGTCACAATGAAAATTATAAACAAATAACTAATCAAACACGTTAGGCAAAAAGAGGTTTTTTTCGTCAAGTTTGTGTTGAAGCTCTTGGATTTGGATGTGTGTTTGGAGGGGTTCTTTGGGAAGCAAGTCGAGGTTTTAACTTTAAATATGTATGGGTTCTCTTCTCTCTAGGTACCTTTCCCAAGGTACCCCTTATGGTTTAGAATATTCATTCCGAAAACTAGGATTGTTCCCTGTTGTATGTCCCTTTCACTAGCTGTCATTGAATCATAGGTTGGTTATCTTTTCTAGTAGAAAACTAGGGATGAAACGTGTTTTCGTGATGATTATGTGTTTATATGTATGTTTGTAATTATGAGACTTATGTTGATGTCTTCAAAAATGTAACTACTCGTGTATGTGTGTGTTGCCGTGGCTATTGTTCGTGGTTTAGGAATTTAAATGGAATAATAGTTCTTTATATTTCATGTACACATGTTGATGTAAATGTCATGTTCATATGAGTTGAAATGTGGCTGATTTGAGTGATAATCTCTTGTCTAAACGAATCCATGAAAACACACCTAAAACGTTTTAAATGCACCATGAAATTCCCCTAAGAACTAAGGTGTAACTTGATGAAAGGATGCTGAAAAATTAAAAGAAAATTTCCAGCTTCCAGTGATGAATTTTGGTCAGCAAAGAGGGTTGAAAATGTGAAAAAAATGAATTAAAACAAGTGAAATTATGGACTATTGAACCCGTGACATCAACATGTTAAAAACCATGAAAATGAAGAAGTAAAAAAAAAATGTGGTGAAGGGGATTTGAACCATGGTATTCGCTGGAAAATATAACTTAAAAGAAAAAAAAAGAAATGAGAGGAGTGGGATTCGAACCCACCACCTCTCAATCATATATAAGAAGGATAATAAAAGAAAAATAAAGGGGAAGGCGTGTGGGAATCGAACCCACAACCTCCTAGGCATATTTAAGGAGAAAATTAAAAGAAATTAAAGAGGGGTTGTGGGGGCTAGGCCAAAGGAGAGAAATTTAAAGGCAATGAAAATAAAAAGTAAATGAGGTTGTGGGGGTTCTATCCCACATACTCTTATTTCCATTAAGCGAAAAATGAAGAGAGAAATTAAGGGAAAAATAAAATAAAGGCATTAGGGCACGAACTTGGGTCCCCAAGCCATATGGATCAAACCAAAATGAATTAAAAAATGTAAGTGTTGTTAAAGAGATTTGACAATCGGGTTCCCTTGCCCAAAATCCTTATAGATGCATATGTCATATTTGAGTTAAATAATCAAGAATAATGCTTCCCACTTAGATCGAAATCGAGATCTTGGCATACATACAAGATGCATATGTCTTGTACTATGTGATATTAGGAAAATATTAATCACTTAAATAAACTATAAATGAAGGCTCATGGATTGTATATATAGCATACGATTAAAAACAAGTGAACCTAAGATCTATGTAATGAAATGATGAAACTCTAGAAGGGATAAGTACGAGTGTAAGATAATAAATGGCCAAGTGCATTGGCATATGAAGAAATGAACAATGAAATGATGAAATTAACAATGAATCCCTAGAAGGGTTAAGTAAGAGTGTGGACACACAATTGGGCAAGTGCATTGGCATATGATGAAATGATTATTAACGTAAAAAAAGGTGAGTAATTATGAAGAGAAAATGTGCTAATGTTAATGAATGTGGTTATAACATGATATGAGGATAATGTAAAAGATGAGAGCAATCTCAAATGGGCCTAAGTAAATGTTACCAAAACGTAGTCACCTATGAGAGTGTTAAGTTAATGAAGAGACCAGTCTCTTTGAACACTCTAATGAATGTATTGAGATTAACACACTTAATACTAATGATGGGATGAGAAATCATCTATTGAGCTATGTTGTCCTCGTACTAGAAGCCAACTTCCTTGATGTATGAGATGAATTTAATAGAACTTTATACTTAACAATGATAGACTAGCTATGACAATGTTGCCTTCTTTCGGGACAGGCAGAGGTTCACGTAACTCTCATGAGATGAGACTGTGCGGCATGATGGGTATGGTTATCCTTATATATCCTAGTCTTCGTACATATGCTGCCAATATAGGGATCTGGCGGGGTTCAATTCCCATGTACGCTAGCATATTTTGGGTCACTTATGCCAATGATTCCACCTCTTTTCGGTGTGAGGTTTCATGACACTGGATTTCATGATGCTCACATGGTATATGTCAGTTAAAGTTAAAGTTCCCAATGAATGAATGAGCTATCCTCAAATGATGTACATAATGATATAAATGATAACAAAGGTGTTAGGATAGGATAATCAAAAAGTGTGTTAGATTCAAGTAGTGACATTAGGTCATTCTTGGTCATTGCACAACGAACCCGATGAAAGTCTAAAACTACATCCTAGGTATAACTGGTGTTTACACTGGCCCATGAATGAAATGAAACGGAGTAGCTATGAATGAATGAAACAAACTTTGTGTTTGATAAAGAAGGATTCCTAGTTGAGTTCCCATATATTGAGCCCTCATTTTGGGAATTCCTAACGTCAAGTCCATAATCCCACGATCTCACGGCATATGAAATAATGATATGAACTACGTGATATGATATGTGAAATATTTTATGTGCTGTTTGCAAAATGATAAGTTTGATGATACATTTTACACTCATGGCATGATGTTCCAAATCCAAATTTGGCAAGTCCACTGACTTGATATTCCATAAATCATGTTGTTTGAAAAGATCTATTCCTTCTCATGCATATCCTTGGTATGTGCTTGCATATACCCATACTTAGTACAAGTGTGTACTAATTCCATACAAATATCTATTTTTAGGTACAGGCACAGGTGGACGTTAGATCTTATAGTACGATGTTGCAGCTAACCGGACGTGGAGCTTTCATCCATAATTGGTAGGCCCTCATGCTTTCGAGGCTCTCTACTGTTATTATCTAGCTTAGATGTAGGCTTTAGCTTGCGTATCATGTTCCACTATTGTTTCTTTCCACTTTTATTTCAGATTTTCTATTGGTTCAGTTTTGGCAAAAATACTTTTAGTGCAATTATGAATTGTTTCTTTCATTTAATTATCTCCGTATTAGATGTTTTTATTAGTGAACGCCTATGATATTAAGTTCAAAATGTTTATCATGAAATAATAAAATAAAAATTTCAAATTTTCTGCTAAAATTAACCTAGATGAAGTAAGAATGACGTATGAAGGCTTGTCCTCAACCTCTAAGAGGTCAATGACGCCGGTCTCATCTGGCGTCTAGATTAGGGTCGTGACAAAGTTTGTATCAGAGTGGTAGGTTAAATTTTGAGGATAATAAGTTCCCATCAACCACATCGAGTAGTTTCTAAGTCATTGTAGGGAAGTGCACCCCTATCCTAATATAGAGACTGAATGATGCGTAGGAAAATACCCTTCTTCTGATCTTATCATGCCTTCTCTAATGTTTGATTCCTTGGTGTTATGAGTGTATCTATCATTAATTATGTTATAAAATGAACACAAGGAGGAACGTTGCTCAGGGAAGAGGAGAAGCAGCTATTTGGGGCAACCAAGTTTCTCCCCCGGCCCCTGCTGCTGAAATGGAGATGCATGTTAACCAAGCTGAGTTGATAGATGGAGAAGTAAGGACAACTTTTGTACAAATGGCCCAAACTAGCACTTTACAAGCTCAGGCTATTTGGTTTTATTGATGTGGAGAAGTTTGAGTCGGAATCCTACAAGCTAAAGGATGTAGCTCAATCCTGGTATAAGGTGTGGCAGGATAGCAGAGCCTTAGGAGGGGTTCCTATTACTCGGAATATTTTCAAGATCGCTTTTCTAGAGCGGTTCTTTCCCAAATAGAAGCAAAGTTTAAGGAATTCATCAACCGTAAGCAGGGCGCGATGTTATTCAGAGATTACTCTTTGAAGTTCGTCAGACATTACAGCCAGGATAGGCCACCTTATAAGAAGTGTGGCATAATTCATGCAGGACAGTGTATGATGGACCCTAACGCTTGTAATAGTTGTGATAAACCGGGTCACATTATGAAGGATTGTCCGAACGGAGGAAATGCAAGAGCTAATAGGGTTCATAAAGAATTCCCAATAGTTGTATGTGGTAAGACTATGCGTACAGACTTGGTTGAGTTACCCATGCAAGATTGTGATGTTATACTTTGCATGGACTGGCATTGTACTAGATAGTTAGTAGTGTCATTTAGGGACGAATTTTCCTAAGGTGTGTGTGTGTGGGGGGGGGGGGATAATGTAAAAACACTAAAAATAGATATGCTAAGTGATACTTCATGTGTCTAAAATGCGTACGATTAGACCGGGTTCACACGGATTGATGAGCGTAGAACCAGACCTCCGAACCATTTCTATAGCTAAGCCAACCAACATGGGGATTTAGTTAAGCTAGAAAAGTGTCGGTCTAACCATGAAGGGCTTTCGAATACGAAGATTAACTCAAAGGAGTCTTTATCGGACTTAAAAAGAGGAAATCTTAGGTTTTGAGGGTCTAGGGTAAAATGGTCTTTTTTCAGACTAAGGGTAGTATTGTAATTACCCTAAATATATAATTAATTATTTAACTAATAAAATGGAGAGGCATTTTGATGAGAGAGGGCCGAAATTAGGCTCTTGAAGTAAAGTCTGGCTCCACCACTCTTTGAAGTTCGTAAGACTTTACAGCCATGATGGGCCACCTAATAAGAAGTGTGTCATAATTCATGGAGGAGAATGTATGATGGACCCTAATTCTTGTTACATTTATGAAAAAGCGGTCACATCATGAAGGATTGTCCGAACGGGAGGATTGTAAGAGCTGATAGGGTTCATAAAGAATGCCCAATAATTGTATGTTGTAAGACTGCGTACAGACTTCGTTGAGTTACCCATGCATGATTTTGATGTTATATAGTTAGTAGTATCATTCGGGGACGAATGTTTCTAAGGGGAGGGGGATAATGCAACAACCCTAAAAATGGATATGCGAAGTGATACTTCATATGTCTAGAATGCCTACGATTAGACCGGATTCACATGGATTGATGCGCGTAGAACCATACCTCGGAACCTTTTTTACAGCAAATACAACTAACTTAGGTATTTAGTTGATCTAGGAAATATTGGGTCCAACCATGTAGGGCTTTCGAATAAGAAGATTAACTCGTAGGTGTCTTTACCCGACTAAAAAGATGAAATCTTAGGTTTGGAGGGTCTAGGGGTAAAATGGTCTTTTTTATAGGATAAGGGTAGTATCCTAATTAACCTAAATATATAACTAATTATTTAATTAATAAGGCAGAGAGACATTTTTGTGAGAGAGGGCCGAATTGGGGCTCTTGAAGTGAAGTCTTGATCCACCCGGGTTCGAACTTAGGTGAAAGCAATGAATTAAATTGTTTTTAATATAAGTTGGTAAATTACTGTAATTAATTTATATTAATTATTTATTAGATGATTTAAAATAAAAGGAAATCAGATTTTTAATAATTAAATAAAAACCTTATTTGACTATATCCTAAACTAGACTCCTAATCCTAAGAAAACTCTTCTCTCCCACGCTCATCTCTCTCTCACGTCTCTATCATTCTAAGTCACGTTTTTTCTGACAAAATAAATTCAAAAACAGTAGGTAAACCAAAGTTCTTCACACTTTAAGAACTCACAATGAAAATTATAAAAAACAACTAATCGAACACGTTAGGCAAAGAGAGGGTTTTTCTGTCAAGTTTGTGTTGAAGCTCTTGGAATTGGACGTGTGTTTGGAGGGGTTCTTTGGGAAGAAAGTCGAGGTTTGAACATCAAAACGGTAGAGGTTCTTTTATCTCTTGGTTCCTTTCCCAAGAGACTCCTTAAGGTTTATAATCTTCATTCCGAAAAATAGGATTGTTCCCCGTTGCATGTCACTGTCACTAGGTCCCATCGAATCATAGGTTGGTCATGTTTGCTGGTAGAAAACAAGGGATGAAACTCATTTTCGTGATGATTTTGTGTTTATATGTATGTTTGGAATTATTTGACTTATGTTGATGTCTCCAAAAATTTAATTACGTGTGTATGTGTGTTGCCGTGGCTATTGTTCATGGTTTACGATTTGAAATGGCATGATAGATCTTTATATTTCATGTGCACATGTTGATGAAAATGTGATATTGATATGAGTTGAAATGTGGCTGATTTGAGTGATAATATCTTGTCAAGACGAATCCATGAAAACAGACCTAAAACGTTCTGAAGGCAATACGAAATTCCCCTAAGAACTAAGGTGTAACTTGATGAAAGGATGCTTAAAAACTAAAAGAAAATTTCCAGCTTATAGTGATGAATTTAGGTCAGAAAAAGAGGGTTCAAAATGTTGGAAAAAATGAAATAAAACAAGTGAGGTCATGGGGGATTGAACCTGCGATCTCACGATTTTAAAAATCATGAAAATAAAGAAGTAAAAAGAAGTGTGATGAAGGGGATTCGAACCATGGTATTGGCTGGAAAATGTAACTTAAAAGAAAAAAAATAGGAAATGAGAGGAGTGGGATTCAGACGCACCACCTCTCAATCATATTTAAGGAGGAGAATAAACGAAAAATAAATGGGGAGGCATGTGGGAATCGAACCCACGACCTCCTAGGCAGATTTAAAGAGAAAATTAAAAGAAATTAAAGAGGGGTTGTGGGGGTTCGAACCCAAAACCCCTTGACCAAAGGAGAGAAATTTAAAGGTAATGAAAATAAAAAGTAAATGAGGTTGTGGGGTTCGATCCCACATCCTCTTAGTTTCATTAAGCATAAAAAGAAGAGAGAAAGTAAAGGGAAAAATAACATGAAGGCATTGGGGCTCGAACTTAGGTCCCCAAGTCGTATGGATCAATCTAAACTGAATAAAAAAATGTAAGTGTTGTTCAAGAGATTTGACAACCGGGTTCCCTTGCCCATATTCCTTATAGATGCATAAGTCATATGTGTGTTAAATCTTCAAGAATAATGCTCCCCACTTAGATCAAAATTGAGATCTTGGCATACATACAAGATGCATAAGACTTGTACTACATAATGTTAGGAAGATATGAATCACTTAAATGAACTATGAATGAAGCCTCATGGCTTGTACGTATGGACCCATAAGTCTAGCATACGATTAAAAACAAGTGAACCTAAGATGTATGTAATGAAATGATGAAAACACTAGAAGGCTTAAGTACGAGTGTAAGATACACTAAATGGCCAAGTGCATTGGCATATGACAAAATGAACAATAAAATGAAAAATAAAATGATGTAACCCTAGAAGGGTTAAGTAAGTGTGTGAAACACACAAATGGCCAAGTGCATTAGCATATCATGAAATGAGCATTCACGTAAAAAGGGATGAGTAATTATGAAGAGAAAATGTGCTAATGTTAATGAATGTGGTGACAACATGATATGAGGCTAGTGTAAAAGATGAGAGAAATCTCAATTGAGCCTAAGTAAATGTTACCAAAACGTACTCACCTTTGAGAGTGTAAAGTTAATGAAGAGACCAGTCTCTTTGAATACTCTAATGAAAGTATTGAGATTAACACACTTAATACTAATGATGAGATGAGAAGTCATCTATTGAGCTATGATGTCCTCATACGAGAAGACAACTTCCTTGAAGTATGTGTTGAATTTAATGGAACTTTATACTGAGTACCGATAGACTAGCTATGGCAATGTTGCCTTCTTTCAGGAAGGGCAGAAGTTCACTTAACTCCCATGAGGTGAGACTGTCCTGCATGACGGGTATGGGTCTCCTTATATCTCCTCGTTTTTGCTCCTATACTGCCAATATAGGGATCTGGCGGAGTTCAATTCCCATGTACGCTAGCATGTTTTGAATCACATATGCCAATGATTCCATCTCTTTTTGGTGTGAGGTTTCATGACACTGGATTTCATGATGCTTGAATGATCTATGTCAGTTAAAGTTAAAGTTCCCAATGAATGAATGAACCATCCTCAAATGATGTACATAATGAAATAAATGATACCAAAGGTGTTAGGATAGGATAATCAAAAGGTGAGTTATATTCAAGTAATGACATTAGGTCATTCTTGGTCATTGCACAACGAACTCGATGAAAGTCTTATACTACATCCTAGGTATAACTAGTGTTTACACTGGCCTATGAATGAAATGAAATGGAGTACAGATGAATGAATGAAACAAACTCTGTGTTTGCTAAAGAAAGATCCCTAGTTGAGGTCCCCTACGTTGAGCCCTAGTTTTTGAAAGTCCTAACATCATGTCCATGATTCGAATGTCTCATGGCATATGAAAGAATGATATGAACTACGTGATATGATATGTGAAATATGTTATGTGCTGTTTTGCAAAATGATACGTTTGATGATGCATGTTACACTCATGACATGATGTTCAAATCCATATTTGGAAAGTCCATTGACTTGACATTCCATAAATCATTTTTTTAGGAAAGATCTATTCCTTCTTATGCATGTCCTTGGTGTGAGCTTGAATATACCCATATATAGTACACGTTTTTACTAATTCCATACAAATATCTACTTTTAGGTACAGGCACAGGTGGACGTTAGATCTTACAGTACGATGTTGCAGCTAACCGGACGTGGAGCTTTCATTCGGACTTGGTAGGACCTCATGATTTTGAGGATGTATACTGTTATTATCTAGCTTAGATGTAGGATTTAGCTAGTGTATCATGTTCCACTAGTGTTTCTTTCCACTTTTATTCCAGACTTTGTATTAGTGCTGTTTTGGCAAAAAAACTTTTAACGCAATTATGAATTCTTTCTTTCATTTGATTAGCTCTATGTTAGATGGTTGATTAGTGAACGCGTATGATGTTAAGTTCAATATGTTTATCATGAAATAAGAAAATAGAAAATTCAATTTTTTTGCTAAAATTAACTTAGACGAAGTAAGAATGACGTATGTAGGCTTGCCTGCGACCTCTGAGAGGTCAACGACGCTGGTCTCATATGGGGTTTAGATTTCTCCCATGACAAAGTTTGTATCACTGCGCTGGGTTAAATTCTAAGGATAATAAGTTCACATCAACCACATCGAGTAGTTTCTAAGTCATGGTAGTGAATTGCACCACTTTCCTAATTTAGAGACTGAATGATACGTAGGAAAATTCCCTTCTTCTGATCGTATCGTGCCTTCTCTAATGTTTGATTCCTTCGTGTTATGAACGTAGATATCATTAATTTTGTTCTTTTAGAAAATGAACACAAGGAGGAACGCTGGTCAGGGAAGAGGAGAAGCAGCTATTTGGGGTAACCAAATTTCTCCCCAGGCCACAGCTGCTGAAATGGAGATGCATGTTAACCTAGCTAAGTCGATAGATGGAAAAGTAAGGAGAAATTTTGTACTGATGGCCTAAACTAGCACTTTACAAGCTCAGGCCATTGGGTTTTATTGATGTCGAGAAGTCTGAGTTGGCATCCTACCAGCTAAAGGATGTAGCTCAATCCTAGTATAAGGTGTGGCTGGATAGCAGATCCTTGGGAGGGGTTCCTATTACTTGGAATCTTTTCAAGATGGCTTTTCTAGAGCGGTTCTTTCCCAAATAAATAAATGATACTATGTTTGAGGAATTCATCAACCGTAAGCAAGGTTCGATGTTATTCAGAGATTACTTTTTGAAGTTCCTAAGACTTTACAGCCTGGAGAGGCCACCTAATAAGAAGTGTGGCATAATTCATGGAGGAGAATGTATGATGGACCCTAACGCTTGTTAAAGTTGTGACAAACCGGGTCACATTATGAAGGATTGTCTGAACGGGAGGAAATGTAAGAGGTGATAGGGATCATAAAGAATGCCCATAGTTGTATTTGGTAAGACTATGCGTACATACTTGGTTGAGTTACCCATACATGATTTTGATGTTAAACTTGGCATGGACTGACATTGTAATAGATAGTTAATAGTGTCATTTAGGGTCGAATGTTCCTAAGTGGGGGGGGGGGGGGTGGGGGGATAGTGTAACAACCCTAAAAATGGATATTCTAAGTGAAACTTCATGTGTCTAGAATGCCTGCGATTAAACCGGGTTCACACGAATTGATGCGTGTAGAATCAGACCTCAGAACCCTTTCTACAGCCAAGACAACGAACTTGGGGATTTAGTTGAGCTAGGAAAGGTTGGTTCCAACCATGTAGGGCTCTCGAATACGAAGATTAACTCGCAGGAGTCTTTACCGGACTTAAAAAGAGGAAATCTTAGGTTCTGATGGTCTAGGGGTAAAATGGTGTTTTTTCAGACTAAGGGTAGTATCATAATTGCCCTAAATATATAATTAATTACTTAATGAACAAGGTGTAGGGGAATTTTGGGGGAGAGAGGGCCGAAATTGGGCTCTTGAAGTGAAGTCTTGCTCCACCCGGGTCGAAACTAGGTGGAAGCAATGAATATAATTGTTTTTAATTTAAGTTTGTAAATTAATGTAATAATTTATATTTATTATTTATTTGATGGTTTAAAATAAAAGGAAATCATATTTTTAATGATTAAATTTAAACCTTATTTGACTAAATCCTAAACTAGGCTCCTAATCCTAAGAAAACTCTTCTCTCACACACTCATCTCTCTCTCACGTCTCTATCACTCTAAGTCACGTTTTTTCTGCCAAAATAACATCAAAAACATTAGGTAAACCAAAGTTCTTCACACATGAATAACTCACAATGAAAATTATAAAACCAACAACCAATCGACCACGTTAGGCAAATGGAGGGTTCTTCCGTCAAGTTTGTGTTGAAGATCTTGGAATTGAACATGTGTTTGTAGGGGTTCTTTGGGAAGCAAGTCGAGGTTTGAACGTCAAAAAGTTATGGGTTCTCTTATCTCTTGGTCCCTTTCCCAAAAGACCCCTTAAGGTTCAGAATATTCATTCCGAAAACTAGGATTGTTCCCCGTTGTATGTCCCTGTCACTAGCTCCCATTGAATCATAGGTTGGTTATGTTTGCTGGTAGAAAACAAGGGATTAAACTTATTTTCTTGATGATTTTGTGTTTATATGTATGTTTGGAATTATGTGACTTATGTTGATGTTTCCGAAAATGTAATTAGGAGTGTATGTGTGTGTTGCCGTGTCTATTGTTCATGGTTTAGGACTTAAAATGAAATGAAAGTTCTTTATATTTCATGTACAAATGATGAAGTAAATGTAATGTTCATATGAGTTGAAATGTGGCTGATTTGAGGGATAATTTTTCTAAACGAATCTATGAAAACAAACCTAAAACTTTCTAAATGCACTACGAAATTCCCCTAAGAACAAAGGTGTAACTTGATGAAAGGATGCTGAAAAATTAAAAGAAAATTTCCAGCTTCTAGTTATGAATTTAGGTCAGCAAAGAGGGTTCAAAATGTTAAAAAAATGAATTAAAACAAGTGAGGTAATGGAGAATTGAACCCGTGACCTCACCATTTTAAAAATCATGAAAATGAAGAAGTAAAAAGAAATGTGGTGAAGGGGATTCGAACCATGGTATTGGCTGGAAAATGTAACTTAAAAGAAAAAAAATAAGAAATGAGAGGAGTGGGATTCGAACCCACCACCTCTCAATCATATTTGAGGAGGAGAATAAAAGAAAAATAAAGGGGGAGGCGTGTGGGATTCGAACCCACGACCTCCTAGGCAGATTTAAGGAGAAAAATTAAAAGAAATTAAAGCGGGGTTGTGGGGGTTCGAACCCACAACCCCTCGGCCAAAGGAGAGAAATTTATAGGCAATGAAAATAAAAAGTAAATGAAATGTTGGGGGTTCTATCCCACATACTCTTAGTTCCATTAAGTGAAAAATGAAGAGAGAAATTAAGGGAAAAATAAAATGTAGGCATTGGGCTCGAACTTGGGTCCCCAAGTTGTATGGATCAAACCAAAATGAATTAAAAAATGTAAGTGTTTTTCAAGAGATTTGACTACCGGGTTCCCTTGCCCAAATTGCTTATAGATGCATAAGTCATACGTGAGTTTAATCTTCAAGAATAATGCTGCCCACTTAGATCGAAATCGAGATCTTGGCATACATACAAGATGCATAAATCTTGTACTACATAATCTTAGGAAGATACGAATCACTTAAATGAACTATGAATGAAGCCTCAAGGATTGTAGTATAGACCTTTAAGTCTAGCATATGATTAAAAACAAGTGAACCTATGATGTATGCAATGAAACGATGAAACCCTAGAAGGGTTAAGTACGAGTATAAGATACACAAAAATGTCCAAGTGCATTGGAATATGACGAAATTAACAATGAAATGATGAAATGAACAATGTAACAATGAAACCCTAGAAGGGTTAAGTAAGAGTGTGAAACACACAATTGGCCAAGTGCATTGGCATTTGATGAAATGATTATTCACGTAAAAAGTGGTGAGTAATTATGAAGAGCAATTGTTCTAATGTTAATGAATGTGGTGAAAACATTATATGAGGCTAATGTAAAAGATGAGAGCAATCTCAACTTAGCCTAAGTAAATGTTACCAAAATGTACTCACCTATGAGAGTGTAAAGTTAATGAAGAGATCAGTCTCTATGAACACTTTAATGAAAGTATTGAGATTAACACACTTAATAATAATGATGAAATGAAATATTATCTATTGAGCTATGATGTCCGCATACTAGAAGTCAGCTTCCACGATGTATGAGTTGAATGTAATGGAACTGTATACTGAACATTGATAGACTAGCTTTGAGCAGTGATTCCTTCTTTTGGGAAGGGTGGAGGTTCACGTAACTCTCATGAGATGAGATTGTTCGGCATACGGAGTATAGGTCTCCTTATATCTTTTAGTCTTCAAATCTATACTGCCAATATAGGGATCTAGCGGGGTTCAATTCCCATGTACGCTAGCATGCTTTGGGTCACATATGCCAGTGATTCTACCTCTTTTCGGTGTGGGGTTTCATGACACTGGATTTCATGATGCTCACATGATCTATGTTGGTTAAAGTTAAAGTTCCCAATGAGTGAATGAGGCAAGCCTCAAATGATGTACATAATGAAATGAATGATACCAAATGTGTTAGGATAGGATAATAAAAAAATGAGTTAGTTTCAAGTAATGAAATTATGTCATTCTTGGTCATTGCACAATAAACCTGATGTATGTCTTAAACTACATCCTAGGTATAGTTGGTGTTTACACTAGCCCATGAATGAAATGAAGTGGAGTAAGTATGAATGAATGAATCAAACTCTGTGTTTTCTAAATAAGGATTCCTAGTTGAGGTCCCATATGTTGAGCCCTCATTTAGGGAAGTCCTAACGTCAAGTCCATGATCCCAAGGTCTCATGGCATATGAAAGAATGATATGAACTACGTGATATGATATGTGAAATATGTTATGTGCTGTTTGAAAAATGATAAGTTTGAAGATGCATGTTACACTCATGGCATGACGTTCCAAATCAAAATTTGGCAAGTCCACTGACTTGATTTTCCATAAATCATGTTTTTAGGAAAGAGCTATTCCTTCTCATGCTTGTCCTTGGTGTGTTCTTGCATATACCCATACTTAGTACAAGTGTGTACTGATATACCGTGGTTTCACGGTATAATTAATACTTTTTCCTTAAGTTTAGTGTGTCCGAAAGCCCTTTTTGTGCTAATTTTGATATAAGTTTCTCTTTGTTTTGCAGGAAATCTGTCCAAAGCTGAATGCGGAGATTTTGAGCGAAAAATGCAGAAGAGACCACCTACGGAGCTTATAACGGTCCGTCGTGCCTGTGACGGTCCGTAGGTGGCAGCGTAGAGAAGCTGCTGAAGGAAGATGGGGAAGTCTGACAAAGTGTGGGATTACGAAGCTTGTGATGGTCTGTCATGGCTATGACGGTCCGTCCTGCAGGTTCGTCGTGAAGATCAGAGAAGTGATCCAGTACCCAGATTCCAAGAGTTGAAGTATTTTGAAAAGAGACCCTCGACGGACCGTTGTGCTTATGACGGTCCGTCACACTTGCCGTCGAGGGTAATGAAGAAAGCAGCAGAAGAATTGCAACAAGTATGGGACGACGGTGTCCACGATGGTCCGTCATGACCACGACGGTCCGTCGCGTAGTCCGTCGACCCAGCCGCGTTTTGGCAGATTTCCAGTAATTAGAATCCTTGTTTAATTAGGTTTTTATTTTTTTATAAATAGTTCGAAAAACCTCGTTTTTGAGGTTAGAATCTGTTATATTAAACATTATATTGTGAGACTTTGTGTTTTGAGTGTTTGATTGTTAGAGATTCTTACAAGTGATTTTTGGTGATTAATCAAGCAAATTTTTGGACTTTATTCTTTCTCATTGAAGTAAGTACATGAATTCTTGTTTACCATATTTGAATATTGTGTTTATGGCTATGAGGAACTAAACTCCATAACTAGGGTTGTGGGAAACATAGGAAAATAATGAGATAAACCCTAGCTAAAATAACAATTCTAGAATCGTGTCTTGCATGTATTAATAATTCTTTCGCTGAGAAGTCTTTTTAATGGATGATCAACGTTAGAACTCGCCTTAATGCTACTTGCCGGACCAAGGAGGTAGATAATAGGAAAAGAATTATTAACATAGATTTAGTGTATACTATTTAATAGGCTAGTATTGATTGGTACGAGGTAATAACTTAGTCAAATATCGAATACGATGCTTAATATGAGGTAAGGATAAGGGTTAGGAAAGCAACACACGTAGCCGGACCAAGGTGCGGAGTGAGATTTTCTAGATGCCAGACCAAGGATTTAGAAATACATAACTTATCACTTTGCATGCAAGATACTAGGAAAGAATTGTTATAGTTAGAATTATCAAGCTATGAACCTGTGGGGAACACGTAAACCCTAGTTACTTTGATTACTTGATTAAAACTCAACATTAAAAGCTGTTAAGTGTCTCTTTCAAGTTCGTTAGTTATTTTTGCTCATTAGGAAATACAAACCCCCCTTTTATGCTTTTACTTTCTAAGGAAGTCATCAACCGAACAATAGTAATAACAAGTTGAAGTTAAGTCTTGACTATTTTCCTCGTGGGAACGATCCCAACCTCACTAGTTGGGTTATTTACTTGACACGACCGCTTTACTTCTCATTTGAGAAGTAAGTTTGAGCGTATCAAATTTTGGCGCCGCTGCCGGGGAATTTAGCTTTTAGATTAACTTGAACTTCTTGCTATAGTTTAGTTGATATTTTCTTGATTTTACTTTGTTTTATTGTTTTTGATTTCTTTTCAGAACTATCCACCGTGTATGCCAAATACACGGAGAGGAAGAGAACCGTTGTTCCCCTATGATCACGAGCTAGAACGTACACTGCGAAACATGAATCGTAATTTGGGAATCAATGATGAGGATCCAAACCAAAACATCCCAGCTACGGTTAATGTTCATGGTAAGATGTTACCCGATGCTCCGGGTGAACATCAACAGAGGGGACAGAATCCCGCTCCACGGCCCCAAGCATACTACAGAGGCTATGATAACATAGCAGATTCGGATGGGCACTGGTTTTGCCTCCTCTACCCACAGGACACACTTTTGTGATAACTAGTAGTCTGATGCAAATTCTTACTGCCAGAGGTTTGTTTTCAGGGCTACCTTCTGAGGATCCACATGCCCATATAGCTAAGGTAAGGGCAGTGTGTAAAAGTTGTGTGGGGAGGCCTGATTTGGATCTAGATGTAATAGTCTCAGAGTGTTTCCTCTCTCACTGACGGGAGAGGCTGCTATGTGGTTTACTGATCTCCCATACAACTCCATTTTCACTTGGAACCAACTACGGGATGTCTTCATAGCACGTACTTTCCAGTCTCCAAGAAATTAAACCACAAAGACAGGGTGAATAACTTTGTGGCACTACCAGGAGAGTCAGCTAGTAGTTCTTGGGATAGATTCACCTCATTCTTGAGAAGTGTCCCAAATCACCGTATTTATGATGAGTCACTAATGGAATATTTCTATAGGGGACAGGATGATAACAATAAAGGTGTTGGACACTATAGCAGGTGGATCTTATGGAGAATGCCCTTATGTTGAGATTGCTGAGAAATTAGAGAAAATCTCCCGTAACGACAAAGCTTGGAGTACTAGGAAGTCCGATACAGGAGAAACACCTTCTAGTGCAGTCCACTCACAACCCAGCCACAGATATTCGGGAAGAAATGGCTCAGATGAGAACTGAGCTTGGGTTGGTACTAAAACATGTCACTGGGGGTGCAGAAAAGGTTAATGCAGTCAACTACTTGGCTAAACCACCACCTCCAATCGATGAGTGTTATTATGAGAAGGATTCCTATGCAGTAAATGAACAGATGGGGGGTTTCCGACCAAGTGCCCAAGGCTCTAATCAGGAAAATTGGCGCCAAGGTCAAGGGAACCAAGGTCGGAACTATGGTAACTAAAATCGTGAGGGTCATTATGTCCGAGATGGAAACTACAATCGCGACAACAACTTCAACAGGGGTAGCTATGGTAACAGAAACGACAGAAATGGACCTTATGTTCCTCCTCAAAATCGTGATGTTACTCCTAGGGATGGTGGAGGTAGTATGTCGCGAGTTGAGGATATGTTGCATAAAATGATGAGGAGGTTCGATGCTAGTGATGAGCAAAATAGAGAGTTGAGGAATGATCTAGCGGGTATTGGGCAAAAAGTTGATACCCATGCAATATCAATTAAGCAACTTGAGTTACAATTGCCCCAATTATCTGCAACTGTGAACACACGACAACCAGGCACTCTTCCTAGCAACACTGTTCAAAATCCGAAAAATGATGGACATTGTATGGTAATTACTACTCGCGGTGGTAAGCAAACCATTGATCCACCTATGCCATCTGCTGGGAATAAGGTGACAACAGAATCTGATAAAGTGGTAGAATTTGATGCTGAATTAGAGGATAACACTGCAAAAGATGCCGAAGTGCCTAAAAAGGTAACTCCTATGCCTAGGCCACCACCCTCATTTCCTCAGAGATTAGTGAAAAAGACTGAGGATGGTAAATACCGGCATTTTATAACAATGTTGAAGCAACTTTCTATCAATGTCCCTTTGGTAGAAGCTTTAGAACAAATGCCCGATTACGCCAAATTTATGAAAGATCTGGTTACAAAGAAAAGATCGGTCACTTTTAAGGATGATGATAGAATGCAGCATTGTAGTGCTATTGCTACAAGATCTCTGGTCCAAAAGAAAGAAGATCCGGGCGCGTTTACTATTCCTTGTACAATCGGGCTATTACATTTTGCGAAAGCATTATGTGATCTGGGGGCAAGCATAAATCTCATGCCCCTCTCGATTTACAAGAAGTTGGGTTTGGGTTACCCAAAGCCCACTGCGATGCGGCTACTGATGGCTGATTGAACAGTAAAACGACCTATAGGAATACTCCACGATGTGCTAGTAAAAGTGGAGTCATTCATCTTTCCAGCCGATTTTGTTATTCTTGATTGTGAGGTTGATTTTGAAGTGCCTATTATCTTTGGGAGGCCATTCCTAGCTACGGGAAGAGCCTTAGTAGACATGGAAAAGGGGCAGATGAAATTTCGGTTGAACAGTGAGGAAGTGACCTTTAATATTTGTAGGTCCATGAGGCAGAGTGGTGAGCTCCAATCGGCATCTGCTATATCCTACAACATGGGTGAGACCTTTGAGACACAAATAGAAGAACGTCTAGGTGTCGAAGCATTAGCGGCAGTGATAATGAACTTTGATGCGATTGCATTGAAGAGTATGAGTCATTAGTCGCGGCTCTTGACCGAGGTGATGTTCGGTTTAAACCGAAGAAATTTGAGCTTGGTATGAAGAATCGCGAGTCCCCACCCGCTAAACCATCTATAGAGGAAGCTCCAAAGTTGAATTAAAAGCTCTCCCACCTCATCTTAGGTATGAATTCTTAGGAAATGGTGACACTTTGCCGGTAATCATTGCATCAGACCTAGATGAACAACAGGTTCAGAGTTTGGTGAAGGTACTAAAAAGGTTCAAAAGAGCTATTGGGTGGACCATTGCGGATATTATTGGGATCCCTCCTGGTATTTGCTCTCACAAAATCCAACTCATGCCTGATCATAAGCCGAGTATTGAGCACCAGAGACGCTTGAATCCTCCTATGCAAGAGGTTGTGAAGAAGGAAATTATCAAGTGGTTGGATGCTGGAGTAATCTATCCAATCGCCGATAGTAGTTGGGTATGCCCGGTTCAGTGTGTTCCTAAGAAAGGGGGAATGACTGTGGTCCCCAACGAAAAGAATGAACTTGTTCCAATGAGACCGGTTACTGGATGGAGGGTGTGTATGGATTACCGTAAACTGAACTCATGGACTGAAAAATACCATTTTCCTATGCCCTTCATGGATCAGATGTTGGATAGACTTGCCGAAAAAGGGTGGTATTGTTTTCTTGATGGGTATTCGGGGTTTAATAAGATTTCTATCGCACCCGAAGATCAAGAGAAAACCACTTTCACTTGTCCATATGGGACTTTTGCGTTCAAAAGAATGCCGTTTGGGTTGTGCAATGCACCCGCAACCTTTCAGAGATGTATGATGTCAATATTTTCTGACATGGTGGAGGATACGATAGAGGTTTTTATGGATGATTTTTCTGTGGTTGGTGATTCATTTGAGCGATGCTTGACCAATTTATCTGAGGTTCTTAAGAGATGTGAAGACTACAATCTGGTACTAAACTAGGAAAAGTGTCATTTCATGGTGAAAGAGGGTATTGTGTTGGGTCATCGCATTTCAGAAAAGGGCATAGAGGTTGATCGAGCTAAAGTTGAGGTAATACAGAGACTTCCCCCGTCGATCTCTATAAAAGGTGTGAGAAGCTTTCTTGGGCATGCAGGTTTTTATCGGAGATTCATCAAAGACTTTTCAAAGATTGCACACCCATTGTGCAAATTACTGGAGAAAAAATGTAAATTTTGTTTTGATGAATCCTGTCTTAAAGCATTCGGTGAGCTAAAAGAGAAGTTAGTGTCTGCACCTATCATTATTTCTCCGGATTGGAACAGTCCATTTGAGGTAATGTGCGATGCTAGTGGGGTGGCTCTTGGTGTAGTATTGGGACAGAGAAGAAACAAAATCCTTCACCCAATTTACTATGCTAGTAAAGCCCTAAATGAAGCCTAGAAGAACTACACAATGACTGAGCAAGAACTCCTCGCAGTAGTCTTTGCTTTTGAGAAATTTCGCTCCTATTTGCTAGGTACTAGAGTCATAGTGTATACTGACCATTCAGCACTGAGATATTTGATGGCGAAAAAGGATGCAAAACCAAGGCTGATTCGTTGGGTATTACTGCTGCAAGAATTTGACTTTGAAGTGCTGGATAGAAAAGGGACTGAAAATCAAGTTGCTGATCATTTGTCCCGTCTAGAGGATGAAGCTATGAGAGAATTAAGGGATAAGACTAACATTGATGATACTTTCCCCGATGAACATGTATTGGCTGCTTCACAAGGCTTGATTCCATGGTTCGCAGATTTTGCGAACTATCTGGCTAGTGATATTGTTCCATCAGACTTGTCCTTTCATCAAAGGAAAAAGTTCATGTACGATGTGAATAAGTTCTTTTGGATGAACCATACTTGTATAGGAGTTGTGCCGATGGGCTTATTCGGCGTTGTGTGCCAGAATGTGAAATGTTGAGTGTATTGGAGGCATGCCATTCTTCACCTGTTGGCGGACATCACAGTTGTATCCGAACCTCTCACAAGATATTGCAATGTGGTTACTATTGGCCAACTCTTCATCAAGATGCTCATGGGTTCGCTAAAGCATGTGACAAATGTCAACGAGATGGTGGTATTTCAAGAAAGCAAAAGCTCCCTCTAAACCCCATTCTTGTGATTGAGTTATTTGATGTGTGGGGTATTGACTTTATGGGCCCTTTCGTGAGTTCTCATGGGATAAAGTACATTCTTGTAGCAGTTGATTATGTATCTAAATGGGTCGAAGCCATAGCTCTCGCAAACAATGAAGGGAAGAGTGTCACTGCATTCTTGAAAAAGAATATATTCTCCCGTTTTGGCACTCCAAGGGCCATTATTAGTGATGGGGGTTCCCACTTCTGCAACAGATTGTTCTAGGGGTTATTGGAGAAATACGGTGTTCGCCATAATGTGGCCACTCCTTACCACCCTCAAACTAGTGGGCAAGTTGAGGTATCAAATCGGGAGATCAAACAGATATTGTCAAAAATAGTGAATGCTAGTAGAACAGATTGGTCAAGGAGGCTTGATGATGCTCTTTGGGCCTACCGGACAGCTTATAATACTCCCATAGGTATGTATCCATACCAACTTGTATATGGGAAAGCTTTTCATCTTCCGGTTGAGTTAGAGCATAAAGCCATGTGGGCTATGAAGAAGTTAAAATTGGATTGGAGCGAAGCTGCAGAGCAACGGTTAAATGGGTTGATTGAACTTGATGAATTTCGCTTGAAAGCCTATGAAAGCTCAACCCTATATAAAGAAAAGATGAAGAAGTATCATGACAACAAAATTGAAAAACGAGAGTTTATGGTCGGGGATTTAGTGCTTCTATTCAATTCCAGATTGCACTTGTTTCCAGGCAAACTCAAGTCCAAATGGACTGGTCCTTACACGGTTACCCAACTATTCCCTCATGGAGCAGTTGAGTTGGAAACTAAGGAGGGTGTGCGGTTCAAGGTGAATGGACAGCGCATAAAAATATATCTAGGGCATGCTGAATCGGCGAATGAAGTGATCGAGGCATACCATCTTGATGAAGTCTGAGTAATCAAGTGGCCCCAGTCGTGCCGCGACATTAAATCTAGCGCTTGTTGGGAGGAAACCCAATACTTATCGTCTTTTTACTAATGGTAGCATTTTTTCTATAAATGGGTTTTAAATTTGCAGGCACAGCACCAGGAAATTCTGCAGAAAACTACTCCGCAGTACCCACTGACGGATACAACGACGGACCATTGCGAATGAAACGGAACGTCGTATGCATCCGTCACACCAGGTACGTATTTCTATCATTTTTGAAATTAGAGCACACACGACGGAACCTACGACGGGGCGTCGCATGTGCGACGGACCGTCGTCGGGGAACCGTCGCGCGATTATTGAAATTAACCCGACCCGACCCGGCTGGACCCCTTTTCAAAATTTGACCGTTTATACTCCCCACCCTCCATATTCCACCCCATTACTTCCAACTTCCTCTCATCTCCCCTCTCTTTTCCACTTCCACACTTCCCCACTGATCATTACCCCCACAATCTCCCCTAACCTTATCATTATTATCTACTAGTGTGCTGCTGCTATTGGTATCTACCTTGCCACCTGAATCATTCTCCACTGTGTTTTCTTTCTCATTTCCAAGGTATGTGTCTTTAAATTTATACTCATTTCTCTTGCATTTTGATTTTGTAGTTGGTATTAGCTTAGTTCTTAGTCGTATACTGTTTCCTTTATATGCTTATGTCGAAACCTAGGTTCAAAATGTTCATATGTGCCATGTTGATAACCCTAGGCATAGGTAATTTTGCTTGGATAGTTTCTTTGGTCGTTGGGATAGACACATATAGGTCCACAACACTACACAACCATGTAGGTTCATCGGGGATGCGTAGGGTACCCCAGTTCTAATACTGCTACTCAGAACGAGACCCCGATGACGGCCCGTCGCACACACGACGGACCGTCGTAGGGTCCGTTGCACAAGCCCTAGCACCCTGGCAACGACGCCTGTGACGGACCGTTGTCTTCACGACGGTCCGTCCTGCACGACCTTCATGATGGTCAGAGACCCCTCTGATAAGGGTCTCCAAATTTTCTAAGTGTCCTACGACGGACTCTTACGACGGACCGTCACACCCACGACGGTCCGTCCTGCACACGACCGTCATGATGGTCAGAGACCCCTCTTCTAAGGGTCTCCCAACATTTTCTAAGGTCCTACGACGGTCTCTTACGACGGACCGTCATACTCACGACGGTCCGTCCTGCACGACCGTCATGATGGTCAGAGACCCCTCTTCTAAGGGTCTCCCTCATTTTCTAAGTGTCCTACGACGGACTCTTACAACGGACCGTCGTACCACGACGGTCCGTCCTGCTTGACCGTCATGATGATTAGAGACCCCTCCTTCAGGGTTCATTGTATATACATATTACCAAGTATAACACGACGGACCTCATGACGGTCCGTCATAGTCACGACGAGCCGTCATAGTCCCGTCGTGTGATACAGTTTCAATATTACTAACACACTATTTTAAAAGTTTAATGTCATATGAGCTTGCCTGTCTTTCTTGCCACTACTCATACTAATATTGCCCCTTTACAGGTACTATCGACTATGGCACCCAAGCAAGACCTCACTTATGCACGTGGGTGATCTAAGTCTGTCGCCCCGTCTGCCCGCATGGTCATCGGCTCTGATGATGAGCGGGACCCTGAATACATGCCCCCCAGGCACTCCCCCCCTTCACGTGCTACACGTGCCCCCAGAGCCACACCCAAGACGGTGGCGTCCGGCGTAGTCACTGCCTCCCAGTCTGATGAGGAGCGCACACTGACCGGCACAACCCTTGGTCGGCCACAAACGAGGAAGGAGCGTCTGGCTCCTTAGGAGTATCCTGGTCCGAGGAAGCTTTAGGATCTGCTGAGGTTCCCGCACCCGCCACTGCTGCTGCGCGTCGGCCTCGTCTGATGAGGCTGACAGTTCGGACTCTACATCCGGAGCACCAGCCCAGGTCCCCACCCCAGCCCCAGCCTGACCAGCCAAACCGGTGGTGGCGTTGAAGGCCAGTTTCAGGTTTACTCCGATGCGAAGTTCTTGACCGATAAAGGAGTAATGACTCGAACACTCACCCTGGAGCGGCGGGTACTTACAGGGAGTCTCCCCCTCGATGCCGGAGATCCACAACATATTCACCAGGTATCGCTTAGAGTGGACAGCCCGTCCGTTGGGACTATACAGCGAGGAGATGGTCCGAGAGTTCTACGCGTCCTACGTAGCGACTCTCCGATCACAGATCGATAGGCGGGCTGCTCCCGCTAAACGCCCCATTGGAGCAGGTTCGAGTCCGGGGCGTGCAGGTTGACATTTCCCTGCCCGCCATCTGCCGGTTCCTATACGGCGAGAGTGCAGATGCTACTCGGACCCCCATCACAGCCAGTTTGACTACCGCTGGCAGATAGTGAAGGATGGACAGTTCCTTGCGAGAGCCAGCACTGAGGAGACCACCAAGCGGTGGATGGCCCTGCACTTATCAGTCGACGGAGAGGTGGCGATTGGGTCACCGAGCCGAAGAGGGCCATCAAGAAGGCCAACCTCACGTTCGTCGCCAAGTTCTTGTGGCTGCTCGTGCGTCACTGCCTTTCCCCCACAGCTGCTGATAACATAGTCACCTGGGATCGAGCAGTGCTGATGGCGGCGATGATAGCCGGCTTCGAGTGGACTATGCATGGCTTCTCCAGGCAGTCATGCACGAGAGGGCATTCAAGGTCACACCACCTACCCCTTCCCGTGCATGATCTTTGCCCTTTGCAGGTCCTGCAGGTGTGCCCATATGGCACATAGACCAGTTGAGGACCCCCGGGTACACGTTGACGTCGGCCTCATCAGAGACGAGGCCAATGAGTTGGCCCCACGTCGAGGGCCCCGTCCAGAGCTGCCACCACTATCTGATGATCTTGCGGATACGGTGGCCCAGGCCCGCACAGCTACAAAGGGTCCACGACACTACCCAGACTAGAGTATCCCGGTCAGGTAGCACCTCCTCTCGTCTACCTAGTACCACAACCCTCTACCCACACCGGCCTCGCTTTCTCGAGTCCAAAAAATGGAGGCACAAATGGCCCTCTTCTGCATCATATCTAGCCGTGGATGCAGAAGTCTATTGCTGAGTCTGAAGCGCGTATGAGAGGCAGATGCAGCGGAAGATTGCTGAGGTTAACCAGCGCCAGATGCCTTTGAATTGAGAGTATTAGCTCGACCAGCCCCTCCGGTAGATGTGTCGACTCTTCAGCTGCAGTCGAAAGTCTTCGTGCAGACATCGACACGATCCTAGAGAAGAGTGCCGGAATCTGTCGAGCCTGTTGAGGATACTGTATTGGCGGCCCTGTTTCCTACTCCAGAACTTCCCCCATCTTCCCCGAGAGAGAGCCAAGAGGCGGGGGTCGATCAGAGGATGAGGGCGCGAGCAAGGAAGAAGGAGCGCCGAGAGATGGAGCCGCGACGAGAGCCTCACTTGTTGAGGCGGAGGCACACCAGATCAGAGCATCGCAGATAGCGGCTGGGGCGTCTAGCTCCCGCACTGTAGAGACAGCAGGAGGCACTACTGAGGGTGCGGTTGTTGCTGAGGACATCACTGAGGGTTTCCAGATTGCAGAGGATGTGGGTTCTGGGAAACAGACCCACCAGCTTGTTGATCGACGGCGCTATGCGCCACAGGTTTGCTTCACCTACCCCTCTAATCTTTAGATTTTTTTTATGCATTGGGGACAATTGCATGCTTTTTTGTTGGGGGTGGGGTAAATGGAAAGTGAGTGTTAGGGTGAAGTCTGAGTAGCCCAACTCACTATCCTCTTTTGGGGTTTTCTTGCCTGTGTTCTTTTTCCCCAAAAGACTGATTACTTTTTCTGTTGAACCGGCACGTTATATCTTTTGTACATAGTTTAACTCTGAAGCATGATGGCTAAAATGATATCCAATAAACTGGAAAAGGTTGCATTAAATAGGCGTAGTAACTGATAATTGTGTGGATCTAAACATGAAATAGAGTTACACCATTGCATTACCCTAAATCTTCAAGTCGAATTAGGTGTCTGATAATCTGGTATAATGATGAGATGTCAAGTGAGTGTGAGGAAAGTTGAATAGTCCACTACTGATACTGAGCTAGAACTTGCCTGGTTAGTCCTGCTAAAAGTAAGCTGTAACAGACTTAGGAAAGGATCATAGGCCCTTATTCAATATAGCCCATTTCTAGCCTAAATAAAAGAAACCAAATGAAAGTTATCCTTCTTTGATCCAAATAATTTGAGCTTAAAATATAACCTTCTTTTTCTCCCAACTGATCTTTTCTGGGAACAATATGTTGGCCCTGGTCCCTCCTTGGACATGTGCACCTCAGCTTATGCCAAAAGCATAAGTTGAGGGTGGCTAATGATAAACAACCTTCGTTATGGCCCTGACCCGACTTTGGGTATTGTACCTTGACTCATGCAAAGCCATGAGTTGAGGGTGCTGTTTGAGGAATGCTCTGAAAAGTGGTTGAAAGAACAAGAGAGAGAGAACAAAAGTAAAGTGACTCAAGAACTCTTTAAAAAAAAGAGAAATATTCAAGAATTACAAACGAGAAAAGAAAAGAGTTACTTACACAAATGAAGAAAGAAGGAAAACAGCAAGGTGAAAGAATAGGAGAAACTGGGCGAGATAAAGTGATAGAAAGTGGAAGGTTTAGCCGATATGTCAAGGAGGGCAAAAAGTCACTAAAGTATACCTAAATATACCCCCCTACCACTCTGAGCCTACGTTACAAGCTAAAAAAGTCCTATCGTGATCCTAAGGGTTGTATAGCGAACTTAAGGCAGTGAAAATAAGGGCAAGCTTATGGCAATAGGTATGAATGAGTGTGACTTTGTTCTGAGAGCGAGTGTTGAAATGTAATCCTTATACTCAAACTGAAATCATTGTTTGAAAAATGAGGATTTTGTTCTAAAGTGAGGACACTAGTTGCTATACCGGAATTGTTAGCCTCTCGGTGAGAAATTGAAGAGGAGGGTGTTAGTGCGTGGTGAGTCTGTGTCATGTTCGAATCCCACAAAAATTCAAGCCTATAGTGATAGCATGCATAGATTTGATGAGATTAATCGGGATTGATAGCCAAATGATTGCAAAGGATAAAAACATGAATACTATTGTACAAAGATTGTGTAGTGAGTCATAGTGTGTCGCTTGAGGACAAACAACGAATTTAAGTTGAGGGTGTTGATATACCGTGGTTTCACGTATAATTAATACTTTTTCCTTAAGTTTAGTGTGTCCGAAAGCCCTTTTTGTGCTAATTTGATATAAGTTTCTCTTTGTTTTGCAGGAAATCTGTCCAAAGCTGAATGCGGAGATTTTGAGCGAAAAATGCAGAAGAGACCACCTACGGAGCTTATGACGGTCCGTCGTGCCTTGTGACTGTCCGTAGTGGCAGCGTAGAGAAGCTGCTGAAGGAAGATAGGGAAGTCTGACCAAGTGTGGGATTACGAAGCTTGTGACGGTCCGTCATGGCTATGACGGTCCGTCCTGCAGGTTCATCGTGAAGATCAGAGAAGTGATCCAGTACCCAGATTCCAAGATTTGAAGTATTTTGAAACGAGACCCTCGACGGACCGTTGTGCTTATGACGGTCTGTCCACACTTGCCGTCGAGGGGATGAAGAAAGCAGCAGAAGAATTGCAACAAGTATGGGACGACGGAGTCCACGACGGCCGTCCATGACCACGACGGTCCGTCATGACCACGACGGTCCGTCACGTGGTCCGTCGACCCAACCGCGTTTTGGCAGATTTCCAGTAATTAGAATCCTTGTTTAATTAGGTTTTTATTTTTTATAAATAGTTCGAAAAACCTCGTTTTTGAGGTTAGACTCTGTGATATTAAACATTATATTGTGAGACTTTGTGTTTTAGTGTTTGATTGTTAGAGATTCTTACAAGTGATTTTTGGTGATTAATCAAGCAAATTTTTGGACTTTATTCTTTCTCATTGAAGTAAGTACATGAATTCTTGTTTACCATATTTGAATATTGTGTTTATGGCTATGAGGAACTAAACTCCATAACTTGGGTTGTGGG
>JAKWIX010000184.1:0-19560 GCA_027704785.1 Solanum chmielewskii | reverse complement strand
GTTATGGTCCTAACAACTTAAAGGTAATTTATAAATTATCGTAGTCACCTAAATAATTAAATTATAACTTAATTTATTAAATTAAAGGATTCTAACCGAATTCTTTACACTAACCTAGTATAAACTCAAGAAACATCCTAGTACTTTAACCTAGGATGGTCTAAAAGGGTTAGTTATGGTCCCAAAGACTTGGGGGTACTTTAGTAATTACCCCTAAGTCCATAAATTAATTAAATTATAAATTTAATTAATTAATAGAAATTTCAATATTTGGCAGAGACATAGCCTATTTTTAGATTTTCCGTCTAGTTAATGTTCTCCTATCTTTAGTAAACTTAGGAGGGGAATATTGGTAATTAACTAATTAGTTTATTGAATTAACTTATTAAACCTAAGTTTAATGAGTCAAGATCAGTTCCTAAGACTTAGAATCACGTTCAAACACTAGGAAATACACGCCAAAAAATAGTAAGCAAGCGAACGAAGAAAAACAGAAAGTTCCATTGATTCTCTTAGGCGATTACAAGATTTTCTTCAAGGTTTCGTACAAGGTGGCTTCGTAGTTAAATTCTACATAAGGGTTTTATCTCCTGGAATTCTTTCTCCAGGGGTATTTCCCATCGTCTTGAATCTATGAAATATCAAAACTAGGTTGTTCCCCAATGTTCTTGTTGAACGTCCTTCCTCCCTAGTATCCTTTTTCCGATACAATGAGTATATAATGTAGTCTTGATCATGTCGTTGGTATGTGGTGTTGGCTGATCTTAATGTGTAGGATTCTTGATTTGTAAATGTCGAATGAACCTACAAGTTATACTCGTATGATTTTAAGTGTTCCTTACGTAAAATAAAGAATGATGCTACATTAACTTGTGTCCGGAAGTGCTAGTCTTGATGTATTACGGTCATGGTGTGTATATCTACGTGACATGATGAAGATTATATGTTCATTAAAGTATTCATATGAGGCTATCAGGAATTTCTAATAATGTTATGCCAAAGCTATGATATAAGATGACTAATAACGATTTCATAAAAATTACACTGAATTAATGCTTGGGTTATGCCAATAAAATGGCTAACACTACATTGTCCAATAAGTTTAAGGAATTGGCTTATAATGTTATCTTTAAATAATTAAAAGATTGGCTAATGGGTAATGTATACAAAATTGAACATGAATGAATGTAACTTTGGCTTGTTCCAATAAATTGGCTATAAAGTCATTTTTAAATTTTATAGGCCATTACTAATTTTATCCAATTACATATAATCAGAATATTGGAATGAAAAACATAAGCACACATCATAGATAATTCAATGAATCCATATCCAAGGGTATGCCAATCATTGGACAAGTCCCAACATGCCCTAACCAAAGGGTAATGAACAAAGTATTATTCAATTGAACAAAGTTCTTAACGTCAATAAATGAAGATATAAAGATACCAAATGAACTTAAGCAAGTACAGGAGTATTAACATAATAAAAAAGAGATTAAGTTAAGAAAGTGAACAGAATGAGGTGCAAAAGGAAGTGAGACAAGACTCACTTACACCTAAGGTACTGTGTTAATATACTCACGAAGAGGGTGTTAGAATGTGTGAGACAAGTTTCATTAACACTAAAGATGTTATGTAAGGATAAATTCACATTTCATCAATGTAAAGAAAAGGATAATAATTCATCAATAGAGTAAGTAAACCTCAATATAGGAGCAATCTTCCATAATGTTTGAGTCAACGCTAAAAGATAAGAAGATAAAATAAAGTGAGAAAAGCACTGATAGACTAGCTTTGAGCTGTGCTTGCACATATAAGTATCATGAAATAAGGCTCCACCACGGTGGATAAGAGTCTCCGAATATATCCTTGTCTTCGAACTATGTCTAGCCAACATGGAACTAGCCTTTGGATTCCACCTAGGAGAGCTAGGTATGTTTCGGTCTCATCTTAGCAAGTGAGATCACCTTTTTTTAGTGTGGGGAAGACACCGGATTTCATGTTTAGCTCATATCATCTATGTCGGTTAATGCTCAAAAGAATGTTCTTGGTCACTTTAGCCGTGATCCACCCCTTTCGGTGTGGGGTAAACAATTAACATTGATTCACTTTAGCCGGTGAATCACCCTTTTCGGTGTGGGGAAGACACTGTATATTATGTAGCTTCACATGATCTTAATGCTACAGACTTCTTTTAGGAAATAACAAGAAAGAAGAGATGTAAGTTCAAGGCGAACTAAGTAAGTAAGATCTATGAATGCCAATGTTGATAAGAATGAAATTTTTCATAAGTAAGGGCATAGCCAATAATGAATCATCATGTTATGAAAATAATCAAGCCAAATACGATTGACTTATAATGACTTTATATAATTGGCAAAAGATCATAGATAAACAAGATTGGATTATAATGATTTCTTAAATTTTTTAAAGAGATGCCTAATAGGCTTAACAAATAAAGACTGGCTTAATAAGATTTCATGCCCAATTTTTAGTTAAATCATTTCCTTAATCTCTTGAATTACTTAGTTGATTCATTATAGGTATGGGACGATAATGAATCATCGCACTGTAAGATAAAACATAGGATCAAAGGAGATTTTTGAACTAGAAACAATAAGATGAAAAAGATTGGAAAAAAAAATTAAGTATGGGGAAAGAGGCTCTAATGTTAGGGGCATCAAAATCCAAAATTTTCGCTCGAGTTGTTCTAAAATTATGTTGATGATTCTAAGGTCTTTTATTCATATAGAAAATGAGTTGTGTGCTTTGAATGTATTAAAATACGTCATATTCATACAACAATTCATATTCATACAACAATTCATGAATAACGAATTAGGGAAGTCTAATGATGACACTTCCAAACATGGCATGTTGTTATAGGAGAGTTTTCCTTGATCATGCATAGACCTTATGTGTATGTGTGCATACACATACTTAGTAAATGTTTGTACTACCCCTATACTATTATTATCTTATAGGTGCAGGTCAGAGAGAAGGTTGAAGACAAATCGAAGTTGTTTGGATTGTCGATCTCCAGACTTTGGTAGGTCCTCTTGATGTTCAAGGGCTCTACACTTATCTATCTAGCCTAGTAATTTAGAAATAGCTAGTGGATGTTGTCCCTAGCATTCTTTTCAGATGTTTATTCGAAGCTTTGTACTAAGGCCGTTTTGGCAAACTATTACATTATAAATCTTGATCTTTGGATTTGAATTGATTCATCAATTGTAGATGGTTTTTTTGATTTGATCTTAGTAGAATATTAATCTGTGTAGAAAATATATGAAGTCTGTGTATACTTTATTATGTTTTGAAAGTTTTTAAATTCTCCGCAAATTACTATATGAATGTAACGAAAACTAAAAAGAGGCTTCTATGCGATCTCTAAGAGGTTAACGACGCCGGTTTCATTCGGATTCCAAAATCCGGGTGTGACACTAGTCCTATTCTTCTAACATCAGCATATGATTTATGTTGACTTTGACTTGTTTCTAGCCGTTGCTGTATCACTTTGACTTTTTCCATAGCTTGATGAAAAAGATTTGGCCCAAATAAGGCAGTCCCACCTTTGTCGAACTAGCAAATTTGTGATATCACTTTCTACCACAAAAAAGCTTATTAAGGTGCCATTTTAATACTCAAATGCCTTTGTCATACCATGTTGTACATTCTCCTTAAGCTGTAATAGAATAGGATTAGTGTATTATTGTGGATTCTGCTGCATTTTGCAAAATAAACCCTTCGTCTAGACATTCAAGAAGGCCTTGTTAATATTTTACACCTTAAAGCATCAGCTACTACATTTGCTTTACTGGGATGATACAAGATATCAATGTCATAATCTTTTAATAGCTCCAGACATCTTCGATGCCTCAGATTTATGACCTTGCAAAACTTTGTGATCAGTGTATACGTCAACATGAACTCCATAAAGCAGTGGTTCCATATCTTCAAAGAAAACACAATTGCTGCTATCACTAGATCATGGGTTGGATAAATTTTTCCCTTACCATGATGCATCAATACACAACCTAATCCCACTCTCAAAGTATCACAATACACAACATAGCCTTTCGTGAACTTCTGGAAGTACCAATACAGGTGTCGAAGTTAATCTACTCTTCCGATCTTAGAAGCTTCTTTCACACTCATCACTCCATTGAAACTTGGATTCTTTGAGTGTTAAATTTTTAACGGTGCAAAAGTTGAAAAGAATCCTTAAACGAACCTTCTGCAATAACTAAGGATCTCCATAGGCGTTAGGTCTTGGCCAGTTGTTCACGACTTCTATCTTCTGGTTATCAACCTTTATTCCTTCATCTATTAAAATATGACCTAAGAATGCCACAGATTTCAACCACAACTCACATTTAGAGAACTTTGCATACAACTTAAGATCACAATGAATTTGTAAAACCTGTCGCAAATGTTTAGCATGTTCCTCTTCAATCTTGAATACTCTAAACTGTCATCTATGAATACTATCATGAACACATCAAAAAATGGCTTGAACACCCTATTCATCAAATCCATAAAAGTTTTTTGTGCATTTGTTAGCCAAAATGACATAACTAACAACTCAAAATGACCATACCATGTTCGAAAAGTTGTCTTGGATATATCTTTATCTTTGACACTTACTTGGTGATAACCCGACCTCAGGTCGATTTTTGAAAAGCACCTAGCACCTTGTAACTGATTAAACAGATCATAAATTCCAGGAATTGAAATAGGTTAAGTATCTGGTAGCACATCAATACCAAGCTCTACTTCTCCTTCTGGAGGCAAACCAGAAAGATCTTCAGGAAACACATCGAAAAATTCTTTACCACCGGAATGGATTGAAGGGTTAGTGGCTCTGCATCTACATTTTTCACTCTGAAAGATAACATATGTATCTTTGGAAATCACATTCTTTGCCTTAGAATAAGAAATAACTTTCTCTCTTGGTTGACAAGTATTACCTTTCAATTTAAGGACTTCTTCTTTGAAAATGGAAATGCACCATCTTAGTTCGGCAATCTACCGTGGCATAACAAGAATCTAACCAATCCATACCCATTATAACATCAAAATCTACCATGTCTAGCTCAACAAAGTCAGCCAATGTATCCCGATCAGTAACAATTTCAATGCAATTACGATAAACCCTTGTAGCTATAATAGACTCACCAATCGTGTATACACTTCAAATTGCTTCACTAATATTTCTGGGTTCTTTTGAACTTTCTAGTAAATCAATGGAGTGACATATTATAGTGTAGACCCCGTATCAATTAGTGCATATACAATATGTGAAAAGATTGACAATGTACCTATAACCACATTCGGCGAGGCTTCTGATTTTTTTCGATCCTCTAGTGCATATGTGCGATTTGAATAGCTCCTTTACACGAACTCTAGGAATTTGTAGTACCCTACCTAAAGAAGGTATTGATGAGGTCGATGCAACAACTGATCTAGTCGGCTGTGCAACTCCACCCACGCCCCTATAAAGGTAGTTTCTCATCATATGCCCTGGTGTGCTACACCAAAAACAAACATTTGTCCCAAACATGCATGAACCTAGATGATTCCTCCCTCACTGTTTACAAGGCTGTCAGGAGGCCTTTATTGCCTCGTACATCCCTGCTCTTGATGACCCGCTATTTTTGTGCCTTGGCTTTCACTTCTTTGCCCAATGTGATTTCCCCTAAACCCATGGAACCATGGTGTAGCACTAGTTGTAGAGTAAAAAGATGATGGCCTGGGTGGTCTTTTACAGAACCGAGGCCTAAACTCACCTTGGGATGGTGTAAACTGCCCCATATATTTGTCCCTCTTAATATACCTGTTTCCGACTCTTGTGTCCTTCTTTGCCTTTGATACTCTATCTTTTGCGCAAAAGCCTGCATCTTTTCTATATCCATATCATTACTCAATGAGGCAATAGTAAAATCTCTAACTAGATATGAATCTCATCTATATACTTATCAATGAACTCTATCCTCCATGGTAGCTACTACATTAGGAGCATATCTGGCCAAGAAATTAAATTGAGAATATACTCTCTCACGCTCATACCTCTTGTGGAGATTTAAGAATTGATCCGCATGAGTCTCTTGGATCTCCAATGGCAGATAATGGTCAATGAATTCCTTTTTGAACTCTTTCCATGTAGCTGAAGGTGCATCTACTCCCCTACATTACTTCTAATCTTCATACCACAATATAGCCATACCGTTTAATAAATCTATATGTTGCTAGGTCAAGTGGTTCTTTACCACTAACATGCATAATATCAAAGTGTGTTTGATCTGATCTATAAAGTCTTGAAGATCTTCATTAGGATCTGACTCGGTGAATGATGGAGGGTCTATGTTAAGAAAATCACGTATTCGCATTCACAGCTGCTCTATCTACACTACTTGTACCTGCAACTGGACCTTCTTGCCTATAGCCATGACCAACAACTATACGAGTCAATAATTAGTCTGCATTCTTCAAATCTTGCTCGGTAGCATTAATAAGGGGTTCTGAGGTTAATCTTCCCTCCTTAGTTCTTCAGGAGATGGAGGCATCAGGGAAGCCTGTGATAGAGACTCATCTTGAGTCTCACTTTGAACAGCTTGACTAGGTAGTGGGTGGTTTATCCTTCTTGGGCAGCCACAAAGTGACATCTTTGCTATAATAAAACAATATACAAATTAGATACGATTCACCTAAGTCACTGGGTTCTATCACACGATCTAAGAAATGAAAGAAAGGAGACAACTCCTAAATGTCCCAAAGCCTCATGCTTATAAATGTGGTGCACAACATATCCATAAGCAAGACTCTAACATACACGGCTTTGTAGAATCCCTAGGATGACCTGCTCTGATACCACTTTTATCACACCTCAAATCCCATTAAGAAAGATAAACATTGATGTCCTAACGACCCAAGAGAACTATAACAATCATGTGACAAGTTCACATAGGGTACAGCAATACGAACCAACAAAGGTAGACCCAAAAGGTATGTACAAGACATGGTCTTTGAGGCCATAACTTTAAGACACAACGGAACCATATCCGTCTACAAATCATTTAAAAGATAGAAAATCTAGAGTAGGTAGGGACAAACTCCACCTTACCCTTAACTTCTGTCAACCTCAACCCTAGGTGAGGAAGACAAGTACTATATGAATACATCATTTACAAGTAACCTATGATGAGAAGGTAAACTACTACTATGTAGATATATTTACTAATAAGATACTTCATATACAACACATGTTAACTAGTTGAAGCGATACATGAGACAAGTTAAATTATGAATACATATGATAGATTTACAATGTCTACAAAGCTTTTATTGTGATCATGACTGTACCACTATGAAATATGCATAATAAAGACTCGGCAAAGCCCTAAATCAACCTAGAGGTCACCACAACCACTGAGTATCATGTTTTATATAGGGAGATCTACTAGTTGAGTACATATACATGCAGCATGAAATGAAGTGTCCCCAATAAGGAAAGTCAGTACGAAAGAATGTACTAATATGTAAGGCATAACACAACCATATCTAAAATGAGAGCTCAAGTGAAACAAAAAACCAATATATAAGGATTAAATACCACATTTGCTTATACTTGTAGAATCAGGTATGTTATGTTATTTTCTATACTTTGTTGTGCGTTATAATTTTTAGAAGATATATGATACAAATGACCAACTAATCAGTGGTAGAAGAGGAAAACCCATGCTAGGCATTGATACGCTCAAACTTACTTCTCAAATGAGAAGTAAAGCGGTCGCGTCAAGTAAATAACCCAACTAGTGAGGTTGGGATCGTTCCCACGAGGAAAATAGTCTAGACTTAACTCCAACTTGTTATTACTATTGTTCGGTTCATGACTTCCTAAAAAGTAAAAGCATAAAAGGGGGGTTTTGTACTTCCTAATAAAATAAAAATAACTAACGAACTTGACAGAGACACTTAACAGCTTTTAATGTTGAGTTTTAATCAAGAAATAAAAGTAACTAGGGTTTACGTGTTCCCCACAGGTTCATAACTTGATAATTTTAGCTATAACAATTCTTCCTAGTATCTTGCATGTAAAGTGATAAGTTATGTATTTCTAAATCCTTGGTCCGGCATCTAGAAAATCTCACTCCGCACCTTGGTCCGGCTACGTGTGTTGCTTTCCTAACCTTATCCTTACCTCATATTAAGCATCGTATTCGATATTTGACTAAGTTATTACCTCGTACAAATCAATACTAGCCTATTAGATAGTAACACTAAATCTATGTTAATAATTCTTTTCCTATTATCTACCTCCTTGGTCCGGCAAGTAGCATTAAGGCGAGTTCTAACGTTGATCATCCGTTAAAAAGACTTCTAAGCGAAAGAATTATTAATACATGCAAGACACGATTCTAGAGTTGTTATTTTAGCTAGGGTTATCTCATTATTTGCCTATGGTTCCCACAACCCTAGTTATAGAGTTTAGTTCCTCATAGCCATAAACACGATATTCAAATATATTAAACAAGAATTCATGTACTTACTTTAATGAGAAAGAATAAAGTCTGAAAATTTTCTTGATTAATCAACAAGAGTTACTTGTAAGAATCTCCACAATCAAACACTAAAGAAAAACAAAGTCTAATAATATGATGTTTAATCTCCAAGAGTCTAACCCAAAAACGAGGTTTTTCGAACTATTTATAAAAAATTAAAACCTAATTAAACAAGGATTCTAATTACTGGAAATCTGCCAAAACGCGGCTGTGTCGACGGACCACGCGACGGAACGTCGTGGTCATGACGGACCGTCGTGGGCTCCGTCGCCCCATACTTGGTGCAATTCTTCTGCTGCTTTCTTCATTCCCTCGACGGCAAGTGTGACGGAACGTCATAGGAACGACGGCCCATCGAGGGTCTTCGTTACAAATACTTCAACTCTTGGAATCTGGGTACTGGGATCACTTCTCTGATCTTCGCGACGAACCTGCAGGACGGACCGTCATATCCATGACGGACCGTCACAAGATGCGTAATCCACACTTGGTCAGACTTCCCATCTTCCTTCAGCAGCTTCTCTATGCTGCCCACCTACGACCGTCACAAGCACGACGGACCGTCATAAGCTCCGTAGTGGTTCTTTGCATTTTCGTCAAAATCTCCGCATTCAGCTTTAGACAGATCCAGTCTCTTCCTGCAAAAAACAAGAAAAACTTATATCAAAATTAGCACAAAAAGGCTTTCGGACATACTAAACTTAAGGAAAAAGTATAATTATACCGTGAAACCACGGTATATCAACACCCTCAACTTAAATTCGTTGTTTGTCCTCAAGCGACGCACTATGACTCACTACACAATCTTTGTACAATAGAATTCATGTTTTATCCTTTGCAATCATTTGGCTATCATCCCGACTAATCCCATCGAATCTATGCATGCTATCACTATTAGGCTTGACTTTTGTGGGATTCGACATGACACAGACTCACCATGCACTAAACACCTATCCTCTTCAATTTCTCACCGAGGTGCTAACAATTCTGGTATTGCAACTTGTGTCCTCACTTTAGAACAAAAATCCTCATTTTTCACAAAATGATTTCAGTTTGAGTATAAGGATTACATTTCAACACTCGCTCTCAGAACAAAGTCACACTCATTCATACCTATTGCCATAAGCTTGCCCTTATTTTCACTGCCTTAAGTTCGCTATACAACCCTTAGGATCACGGTAGGACTTTCTTAGCTTGTAACATAGGCTCAGGGTTAGGTAGGGTATATTTAGGTATACTTTAGTGACTTTTTGCCCTCTTGACATATCGGCTAAACCTTCCACTTTCTATCATTTTATCTCGCCCAGTTTCTATATTCTTTCACCTTGCTATTTTCTCTTCTTTCTTCATTTGTGTAAGTGACTTTCTTCTTTTATGCTTGTATTTTCTGTATATTTTTCTTTTCTTTACTTTTCTTTCAATAATTCTTGAGTCACTTTACTTTTGTTCTTTCTCTCTCTTTGTTCTTTCAACCCCACTTTCCAGAGCATTCCTCAAAATAGCCACCCTCAACTCATGGCGTTGCCATGAGTCAAGGGTACACAATACCCAAATCGGGTCAGGGCCAAACGTAGGTGTTAATACATTAGCCACCCTCAACTTATGCTTTTGGCATAAGCTGAGGTGCACAGTCCAAGGAGGGACCAGGGCCAACATATTGTTCCCAGAAAATATCAGTTGGGGTGAAAAAGAAAGGTCTACTTTAAGCTCAAATTATTTGGATCAACGAAGGATAACTTTCATTTGGTTTGTTTTATTTAGGCTAGAAATGGGCTATATTGAATAGGGCCTATGATTCATTCCTAATTGTATGTTACAAATTATTTTAGCAGGACTAACCAGGCAAGTTTAGCTCAGTATCAGTAGTGGACTATTAAACTTTCTTCACACTCACTTGAATCTCATCACTATATCAGATTATCAGACACCTAGTTCGACTTGAAGGTTTAGGGTAGTGCAATGGTGTAACTCTATTTCAGGTTTAGATCCACACAATTATCAATTACTACGCCTTTTCAAGCAACCTTTTCCAGTTTTATCGGGATATCACTTTAGCCATCATGCTTCAGAGTTAAACTATGTACAACAGATATAACATGCCGGTTCAAACAGAAAAAATAATCAGTCTTTTGGGGAAAAAGAACACAGGCAAGAAAACCCCAAAAGAGGATAGTGAGTTGGGCTACTCAGACTTCACCCTAACACTCACTTTCCATTACCCACCACCCAACAAAAAGATGCAATTTTCCCCTATGCATAAAAAAATCTAAGATTAGAGGGATAGGTGAAGCAAACCATGGCGCATAGCGCCGTCGATCAACAAGCTGGTGGGTCTGGTTTCCCAGAACCCACATCCTCTGCAATCTGGACACCCTCAGTGATGTCCTCAGCAACAACTGCACCCTCAGTAGTGCCTCCTGCTGTCTCTAAAGTGCGGGAGCTAGACGCCCCAGCCGCTATCTGCGATGCTCTGATCTGGTGTGCCTCCGCCTCAGCAAGTGAGGCTCTCCTCGAGGCCTCATCTCTCGGCGCTCCTTCTTCTTGCTCGCGCTTCATCCTCTGATCGACCCCTCCGCCTCTTGGCACTCTCTCGGGGAAGATGGGGGAACGTCTTGAGTAGGAAACAGAGCCGCCAATACAGTATCCTCAGCAGGCTCGACAGACTCTGACACTCTTGCCGCTAGGATCGTGTCGATGTCTGCACGAACACTGGAGACGGCAGCCTGAAGAGTCGACACATCTACCGGAGGGGCTGGTCGAGCTAATACTCTCAATTCAAAGGTATCGAGGCGCTGGTTGACCTCAGCAATCTTCCGCTGCATCTGCCTCTCGATACGCGCCTCAGACTCAGCAATAGACTTCTGCATCCACGGCTGGATATGATGCAGAAGAGTGGCCATTTGTGCCTCCAGTTTTGGACTCGGGCAAGCGGGGCCGGTGTCGGTAGAGGGGCTGTGCTGCTCCGGGATAGACTCGACCGGGGTAGTGTCCGTGGATGCCTGTGTAGCTGTGCGAGCCTGGGCCACCGTATCCGCAAGGTCATCAGATAGTGGTGGCAGCTGGATGGGGCCCTCGACGGGGGGGCCAACTCATTGGCCTCGTCTCTGATGAGGCCGACGTCAACGGTACCCGCGGTGTCCTCAAATGATCTATGTGCCATATGGCACACCTGCAGACCTGCAAAGGGCAAAGATCATGCACGGAAAGGGGTAGGTGGTGGTGACCTTGAATGCCCTCTCGTGCATGACTGCCTGTAGAAGCCATGCATAGTCCACTCGAAGCCGGCTATCATCGCCGCCATCAGTACTGCTCGATCCCAGGTGACTATGTCATCAGCCGCTGGGGGCGAAAGGCAGTGACGCACGAGCAGCCACAAGAACTTGGCGACGAACGTGAGGTTGGCCTTCTTGATGGCCCCCTTCGGTTCGGTGACCCAACCGGCACCCTCTCCGTCGACTGATAAGTGTAGGGCCATCCACCGCTTGGTGGTCTCCTCAGTGCTGGCTCTCGCATAAAATGTCCATCCTTCACTACCTGCCAGCGGTAGTCAAACTCGACAGTGGTGGGGGTCCGAGTAGCATCTGCACTCTCGCCGTATAGGGAAGGCGGGATGGCGGGCAGGGAAATGTCAACCTGCACGCCCCGGACTAGAACCTGCTCCAATGGGGCCTGTTTCACGGGAGCAGCCCGCCTGTCGATCTGTGATCGGAGAGTCGCTACGTAGGACGCGTAGAACTCTCGGACCATCACCTCACTGTATCGTCCCAACGGACGGGCTGTCCACTCTAAGCGATGCCTGGTGAATATGGTGTGGATATCCGGCATCGAGGGGAGACTCCCTGTAAGTACCCGCCGCTCAGGGTAAGTGTGCGAGCCATTACTCCTTTATCGGTCAAGAACTTCGCGTCGGAGTAACCTGAAACTGCCTTCAACGCACCACCGATTTGGCTGGTCAGAGACTGGGGTGGGGACCTGGGCTGGTGCGCCAGATGTAGAGTCTGAACTGTCAGCCTCATCAGACGAGGCCGACGCTTGCAGCAGTGGCGGTGCGGGAACCTCAGCAGATCCTGAAGCTTCCTCGGACCAGGATACTCCAAAGGAGCAGACGCTCCTTCCTCGTTTGTGGCCGACCCAGAGGGTGTGCCGGTCAGTGTACGCTCCTCATCAGACTGGGAGGCAGTGACTACGCCGGACGCCATCGTCTTGGGGTGGCTCTGGGGGCACGTGTAGCACGGGAAGGGGCGGAGGTGCCTGGGGGCATGTATTCAGGGTTCCGCTCATCGTCAGAGCCGATGACCATGCGGGCAGACGGGGCGACAGACTTAGATCGCCCGTGTGCATAAGTGCGGTCTTGCTTGGGTGCCATAGTCGATAGTACCTGTAAAGGAGCAATATTAGTATGAGTAGTGGCAGTCAAAACAGGCAAGATCATATGAAATGAAACTTTGAAAAAAAATGTGTTAGTAATATTGAAATGTATCACACGACAGGACCTATGACGGCTTGTCGTGACTATGACGGACCGTCATGAGGTCCGTCGTGTTAGACGTGGTATATGTATAGATAAAGAACCCTGAAGGAGGGTCGCTGACCATCATGACGGTCATGCAGGACGGACCGTCGTGGGTATGCCGGTCCGTCGCAAGGGTCCGTCATAGGACACTTAGAAAATGATGGGAGACCCTCAGAAGAGGACCCAGAGAGGGTTCTGACTGTCATGACGGTCGTGCAGGACGGACCGTCGTGGGTGTGACGGTCCGTCGTAAGTGTCTGTCGATGGACACTTGGAAAATTTTTGGAGACCCTTATCATAGAGGTCTCTGACCATCATGACGGTCGTGCAGGACGGACCGTCATGGTGTTGACGGTCCGTCGTAAGTGTCCGTCGGTTGGACACTTGGAAAGTTTTGGACACCCTTTTTGTGAGGGGTCCTGACCATCATGACGATCGTGCAGGACGGACCGTCGTGGGTGTGACGGTCCGTCGTAAGTGTCCATCGTTGGACACTTGGAAAATTTGTGGAGACCGTTGTTAGAGGGGTCTCTGACCAGCTTGACGATCGTGCAGGACGGACCGTGTGAAGACAACGGTCCGTCACAGGCGTCGTTGGGGAGGGTGCTAGGGCTTATGCGACGGACCCTACGACGGTTCGTCGTGTGTACGACGGACCGTCATCGGGGTCTCGTTCTGAATATCAGAGGACCGAACTGTAGGTACCTAAGCAACCCCGATGAACACACATGGTCTTGTAGTGTTGTGGGCCGCTATGTGTCTATCCCAACTACCTAGGAAACTATTAATGTGAAATCACCTATGTCTAGGGTTATTAACATGGCAAATTCAAACATTTAGAGCCTAGGTCTAGACATAAACATATCAGGGGAACAAGATACGACTAGGAACGAAATCTATACTAACTAATAAACAAAAATACAAGAAATGAGTATAAATTTAGAGACACATACCTTGGAAATGGAGAAAACACAAGTGGGGAATGATTCAGGGTGGCAAGTAGAACCAAAGCAGCAGCACCAACAAGTAACTGATAGTAATAAGGTTTGGGGAGATTGTGGGAGTAATGATCAGGGGGGAAGTGTGGAAGTGGAAAAGAGAGGGGAGATGAAGGAAGTTGGAAGTAATGGGGTGGAATAGAGAGGTGGGGAGTATAAACGGTCAAATTTTTGAAAAGGGGTCCAGCCGGGTCGGGTCGGTTTAATTTCATTAATCGGACGACGGTTCCCCGATGACGGTCCGTCGCACATGCGACGCCCCGTCGTGTGGTTTCCGTCGTGTGTGCCCTAATTTCAAAAAATGACAGAAATGCGTACCTGTGTGTGACGGTGAATACGACACGGTCCGTCGTTGTATCCGTCAGTGGCTACTGCAGAGTAGTTTTCTGCAGAATTTCCTGGTGATGTGCCTGCAAATTTTAAAAACCCATTATAAAAAAAAATGCTACCATTATTAAAAAGACGATAAGTATTGGGTTGCCTCCCAACAAGCGCCAGATTTAACATCGCGGCACGACTGGGGCCACTTGATTACTCAGACTTCATCAAGATGGTATTCCTCGATCACTTCATTCGCCGATTCAGCATGCCCTAGATAGATTTTTATGCGCTTGTCCATTCACCTTGAACCGCACACCCTCCTTAGTTTCCAACTCGACTGCTCCATGAGGGAATAGTTGGGTAACCGTGTAAGGACCAGTCCATTTGGACTTGAGTTTGCCTGGAGAAACAAGCGCAATCTGGAATTGAATAGAAGCACTAAATCCCCGACCATAAACTCTCGTTTTTCAATTTTGTTGTCATGATACTTCTTCATCTTTTCTTATATAGGGCTGAGCTTTCATAGGCTTTCAAGCGAAATTCATCAAGTTCATTCAACCCATTTAACCGTTGCTCTGCAGCTTCGCTCCAATCCAATTTTAACTTCTTCGTAGCCCACATGGCTTTATGCTCTAATCAACCGGAAGATGACAAGCTTTCCCATATACAAGTTGGTATGGAGACATACTTATGGGAGTTTTATAAGCTGTCGGTAGGCCCAAAGAGCATCATCAAGCCTCCTTGACCAATCTGTTCTACTAGCATTCACTATTTTGGACAATATCTGTTTGATCTCCCGATTCGATACCTCAACTTGCCCACTAGTTTGAGGGTGGTAAGGCGTGGCCACATTATGGCGAACACCGTATTTCTCCAATAACCCCTTGAACAATCTGTTGCAGAAGTGGGAACCCCCATCACTAATAATGGCCCTTGGAGTGCCAAAACGGGAGAATATATTCTTTTTCAAGAATGCAGTGACACCCTTCCCTTCATTGTTTGCGATAGCTATGGCTTCGACCCATTTAGATACATAATCAACTGCTACAAGAATGTACTTCATCCCATGAGAACTCACGAAAGGGACCATAAAGTCAATACCCCCACATCGAATAACTCAATCACAAGAATGGGGTTTAGAGGGAGCTCTTGCTTTCTTTGAAATACCACCATCTCGTTGACATTTGTCACATGATTTAGCAAACCCATGAGCATCTTGATAAAGAGTTGGCCAATAGTAACCACATTGCAATATCTTGTGAGCGGTTCGGATACCACTGTGATGTCCGCCAACAGGTGAAGAATGGCATGCCTCCATACACTCAACATTTCACATTCGGGCACACAACGCCGAAGCCCATCGCGCACAACTCCTATACAAGTATGGTTCATCCTAAAAGAACTTCTTCACATCGTACATGAACTTTTTCCTTTGATGAAAGGACAAGTCTGATGGACAATATCACTAGCCAGATAGTTCGCAAAATCTGCGAACCATGGAATCAAGTCTTGTGAAGCAGCCAATACATGTTCATCGGGGAAAGTATGATCAATGTCAGTCTTATCCCCTAACTCTCTCATAGCTTCATCCTCTAGACGGGCAAATGATCAGCAACTTGATTTTCAGTCCCTTTCTATCCAGCACTTCAAAGTCAAATTCTTGCAGCAGTAATACCCAACGAATCAGCCTTGGTTTCGCATCCTTTTTCGCCATCAAATATCTCAATGCTGAATGGTCAGTATGCACTATGACTCTAGTACCAAGCAAATAGGAGCGAAATTTCTCAAAAGCAAAGACTACTGCGAGGAGTTCTTGCTCAGTCACTGTGTAGTTTTCTGGGCTTCATTTAGGGCTTTACTAGCATAGTAAATTGGGTGAAGGATTTTGTTTCTTCTCTGTCCCAATTACTACACCAAGAGCCACCCCACTAGCATCACACATTACCTCAAATGGACTGTTCCAATCCGGAGAGAAATAATGATAGGTGCAGACACTAACTTCTCTTTTAGCTCATTGAATGCTTTAAGACAGGGCTCATCAAAACAAAATTTACATTCTTTCTCCAGTAATTGCACAATGGGTGTGCAATCTTTGAAAAGTCTTTGATGAATCTCCGATAAAAACCTGCATGCCCAAGAAAGCTTCTCACACCTTTCACAGAGATCGGCGGGGGGGAAGTCTCTCTATTACCTCAACTTTAGCTCGATCAACCTCTATACCATTTTCTGAAATGCGATGACCCAACACAATACCCTCTTTCACCATGAAATGACACTTTTCCCAGTTTAGACCAGATTGCAGTCTTCACATCTCTTAAGAACCTCAGATAAATTGTTCAAGCATCGCTCAATGAATCACCAACCACAGAAAAATCATCCATAAAGACCTCTATAGTATCCTCCACCATGTCAGAAAATATTGACATCATACATCTCTGAAGGTTGCGGGTGCATTGCACAACCAAACGGCATTCTTCTGAACTCAAAAGTTCCATATGGACAAGTGAAAGTGGTTTTCTCTTGATCTTCTGGTGCGATAGAAATCTGATTATACCCCGAATACCCATCAAGAAAAACCAATACCACCCTTTTCCGGCAAGTCTATCCAACATCTGATCCATGAAGGGCATAGGAAAATGGTCTTTTTCAGTCCATGAGTTCAGTTTACGGTAATCCATGCACACCCTCCATCCAGTAACCGGTCTCATCGAAACAAGTTCATTCTTTTCGTTGGGGACCACAGTCATTCCCCTTTCTTAGGTACACACTGAACCGGGCATACCCAACTACTATCGGCGATTGGATAGATTACTCCAGCATCCAACCACTTGATAATTTCCTTCTTCACAACCTCTTGCATAGGAGGATTCAAGCGTCTCTGGTGCTCAATACTCGGCTTATGATCAGGCATGAGTTGGATTTTATGAGAGCAAATACCAGGAGTGATCCCAATAATGTCCGCAATGGTCCACCCAATAGCTCTTTTGAACCTTTTTAGTACCTTCACCAAACTCTGAACCTGTTGTTCATCTAGGTCTGATGCAATGATTACCGGCAAGTGTCACCATTTCCTAAGAATTCATACCTAAGATGTGGTGGGAGAGCTTTTAATTCAACTTTTGGAGCTTCCTCTATAGATGGTTTAGCGGGTGGGGACTCGCGATTCTTCATATCAAGCTCAAAATTCTTCGGTTTAAACCGAACATCACTCGGTCAAGAGCCGCTACTAATGACTCATACTCTTCAATGCAATCGCTATCAAAGTTCATTATCACTGCCGCTAATGCTTCGACACCTAGACGTTCTTCTATTTGTGTCTCAAAGGTCTCACCCATGTTGTAGGATATAGCAGATGCCGATTGGAGCTCACCATTCTGCCTCATGGACCTACAAATATTAAAGGTCACTTCCTCACTATTCAACCGAAATTTCATCTGCCCCTTCCATGTCTACTAAGGCTCTTCCCGTGGCTAGGAATGGCCTCCCAAGGATAATAGGCACTTCAAAATCAACCTCACAATCAAGAATAACAAAATTGGCTGGAAAGATGAATGACTCCACTTTTATAGCACATCGTGGAGTATTCCTATAGGTCAGTTTACTGTTCGATCAGCCATCAGTAGCCGCATCGCCGTGGGTTTTGGGTCACCCAAACCCAACTTCTTGTAAATCGAGAGGGGCATGAGATTTATGCTTGCCCTCAGATCACATAATGCTTTCGCAAAATGTAATAGCCCGATTGTACAAGGAATAGTAAATGCGCCCGGATCTTCTTTCTTTTGGACCAGAGATCTTGTAGCAATAGCACTACAATGCTGCATTCTATCATATCCTCAAAGTGACCGATCTTTTTTCGTAACCAGATCTTCATAAATTTGGCGTAACCGGGCATTTGTTCAAAGCTTCTACCAAAGGGGACATTGATAGAAGTTGCTTCAACATTGTTATAAAAGCCGGTATTTACCATCCTCGTCTTTTTCACTAATCTCTGAGGAAAGGGGGGTGGTGGCCTAGGCATAGGAGTTACCTTTTTAGGCACGTCAGCATCTTTTGCAGTGTTATCCTCTAATTCAGCATCAACTTCTACCACTTTATCAGATTCTTTTGTCACCTTATTCTCATCAGATGTCATAGGTGGATCAATGGTTTGCTTGCCACCGCGAGTAGTAGTAGTATTCCATACAATGTCCATCATTTTTCAGATTTTGGATGTGTTGCTAGGAAGAGTGCCCCGGTTGCCGTGTGTTCACAGTGTAGATAGTTGGGCCAATGTAATTCAAGTTGCTTAATTGATATTGCATGGGTATCAACTTTTTGCCCAATACCGCTAGATCATTCCTCAACTCTTTATTTGCTCATCACTAGCATCGAACCTCCTCATCATTTATGCAACATATCCTCAACTCGCGACATACTACCTCCACCATCCCTAGGAGAACTTCATGATTTTGAGGAGGAACATAAGGTCCATTTCTGTCGTTCCTGTTACAATAGCTACCCCTGTTGAGTTGTTGTCGCGATTGTAGTTTCCATCTCGGACATAATGACCCTCACGGTTGTAGTTACATAGTTCCGACCTTGGTTCCCTTGACCTTGGCGCCAATTTTCCTGATTAGAGCCTTGGGCACGTGGTCGGAAACCCCCATCGTTCATTTACTGCATATGAATCCTCCTCATAATAACACTCATCAATTGGAGGTGGTGGTTTAGCCAAGTAGTTGACTGCATTAACCTTTTCTGCACCCCCAGTGACATGTTTTAGTACCAACCAAGCTCAGTTCTCATCTCTGAGCCATTTCTTCCCGAATATCATCTGTGGCTGGGTGTGAGTGGACTGCATGCAAAGGTGTTCTCCCTGTATCAGACTTCCTAGTACTCCAAGCTTGTGTTATGGGAGATTTTCTCTCTAATTTCTCAGCAATCTCATCAAAGGGCATTCTCCATAAGATCCACCTGCTATAGTGTCCAACACCACTTTATTGTTATCATCCTGTCCCCTATAGAAGTATTCCTTTAGTGATCATCATCAATACGTGATTTGGGACACTTCTCACGAATGAGGTGAATCTATCCCAGAATTACTAACTGACTCTCCTGGTAGTGCCACAAAGTTATTCACCTGTCTTTGTGGTTTAATTTCTTGGAGACCGGATATAGTAGCGTGC